>JBBPBX010017351.1:10329-46965 GCA_038048925.1 Garcialebias charrua
CTGTTAATTTGGCAGAACATGATGAGGTGTCCCGGATTTAACAGAAAGTGAGATTAGCTACAAGCTTGCAAAAAAAAAAATCTATTTTAGTAATTGTATACTACAGTAATTCAAAACTGACAGTGGTGTAAAGGTTTACATGAAGCATGTAATCATTGTGACTGCATTTGTTTTAAAATGGCAGCAATCCAATTTGGTCTTGCTCTGACTACCTGTTAGCTCATCAATTAGAATTATACTATTATTTCTTCCAATGAAGGCTGTTGAAAGAGCAATCTACATCAAGTAATATATAATTTTTTATAACTTTTCATCAGTCAAACTTACAGATATTGAACTACTCTTTGTAGCCAAAAATCATTCACAACACATCCAGCACTTGCACATGTTGAGATAACTCATGACGTTACTTTCAAGATGTGATCACAGCAGCTCATTTCTCCTCATAAAACGATGTTGGTAAACTCTATCATGAAAACCCAACAAAGTTAAAACTTTTCGCCTTTCATCCAAAATACTTCATAACAGAGGAAAATAACACTGGAAGAGATTCTTTACATTTAATTTCATCATTCTCTGATAAACACCTGCTAAAATGAAATTTACTCTTAGTGGCTGTGTGGTCAGTTAACGTAAACTCAAAGGTTATTAAATAATGGTCAGACAGAACAGGATATTGGGGATGTGTTACTAAGCACGTTGATAACAGGTTCTGTTTTAAATGTGCTTTATAAAGTTCACGACTTGAGAACTTGATCTTTGTGCCATATGTCAGAACCAGATCAAGAATGTGATGATGAGAATCAGTAGATGTGTGGACATTTTGGGTAAAATCATTGGACTGTTGAATTATTAAAGGCTATGCTTAAGCTATCACTATTAAAATCTACATGAATATTGAAATCACCCATTTTAATGACTTTATCAGTACAGGTAGTCCCCGACTTACGAGCGCTCTGACCTACGAGCGCCCGGACTTACGAGCTGGCGAAAGAGAAGTAAATTTGTAAAAAATACAGCACTTTTTTGTGTTTTTAGATGAAAGTGTGTTAGCTAACCGTTTGTAAACACGTTTCCGACCATGTTTATGAACTAATATGAACGTTTTTGATGAAAAACGAGTGTTCGTAGTAGCGCTAGCATAAATGTTCCAACTTACGAGCGAAAATCCTTACTTACGAGAACACGTGCTTCGTGTTCCAACTTACGAATTTTCGTGTTACGAGCAACTCGCAGGAACGGAACTCGCTCGTAAGTCGGGGACTACCTGTATTCAATAATAATAATGTCAGATAAAAAAAATCTGAGGGTTCAGACAAAAACCGAGAATAAGGACCTGGTGGACAATATACAACAGGTCAGGTTACATGTAAATGAGTCCTTAAGGCTCAATGAGACTAACCTGTATAAATAAAAGTTGAATTGAAGATCAGTCCGAGGAGTCACAACAAACTCAGTCTCATAGGCAGCACACGCACATAGTGAGACAAACAGTTTGATGGTGAAAGATGGTTTCTGGGGCCCGCCCTCTCTTTCAAGTAAACTCCTCTGAGGCAGCCATGGCCAAAGTGGTTCAAAACATCAAAGTTCATGCTCAGTAATCCAGGTAAAAATACACCAAAGTTAAGTCAGGTCCTCTGAACCTGTGTTGAAACGTTTCGTCTTTCTTTCTAAACCACTTAGGTTTTAACCACTTTGGCCATGGCTGCCTCAGAGGAGTCGACGTGGAGAGGGCGGGCCCCAGAAACCATCTTATCACAAGCAAACTGGTTGGCCCACTATGTGAGCGTGCTGCTTATGGGACTCAAGTTTGTTGCAGCTCCTCGGAGGGATGAAGTCTTTTGGATGAAAGACAAAACGTTTCAACGCAAAGAAACCGTCCAGAGGACCCGACTTAACTTTGTTGGATTTTCTACCTGGATAACTGAGAATGAACTTTGACGTTTTGAACCACTTTGGCCATGGCTGCCTCAAAGGAGTTTACGGGGGAGAGAGCGGACTCCAGAAACCATCGTTTCCCCATCAAACTGGTTGGCCCACAGTGTGAGTGTGCAGCCTACGGGAATGAGTTTGTTGTGGCTCCTCAGACTGATGAAGTCCTTTGGATGAATGATGAAACGTTTCAACACAAAGAAACCATCCAGAGGATCTGACTTAATTTTGCTGGATTTTTTACCTGGATTATTGAGCATGAACTTTTTTATTTATAAAAAATTAACTGTGATCTATCATGGAAATCAGCGAAGGGAGGCTAATGATTATTAGTAACCGAACACTGAGATTCAGCAGCCAAGAAAGACAAGTATTTGTCAAGAAAAAAATAAAATAATTTTTCTTATTAACATGGAGTTTAAAAACATTTGGTGCAACTTATTGCAATGACAAGTAATGGTTAATACTCCCACACTATGCAGGTGTTTGTCATCATGTCCATTTCTTCCACATTCTGCTGTATTTGCAGTTTCTCATTCAAAGTGTAAAAGTTTCCACTGGGAGTTATAATGAAGATGAACAAGCACAAATCTTAAGGCGAATCTTCTCATGAATGCTCTTGGCAAAGGCATTATTGTATAAACAATGTATAAACATGTGTTGGAAGCCACCAACTCCATCTCACACACTAAAAAAAAAATCTTCCTCAATAATTGCCCTTTCTGTTACTCGAAACGTCTCGGTGCTCTCTGTTTCCGACTTCCTCGACTAAAAGCTTCCCCTTTCATTCACTTTATTCATCCTTGTTGGCTCTTGTTCTCCGTGCATGCATCAGGCTGTGCTTAAATGTGAACGATGGCGTCTGTGACATCACCCGCCCTCTTACCTCTCGCTCACCGTACGGCTCTTTTGATCATTTCAAAGCCAGGAGTGGAGACGGGAGGCTCCAAGCCCCTCGGCGAGGCACGCTGCTCGGCTAAGTCAATAGCAGCTAATGAGGCCTTCAATAAGCAAGAAACACAATGCAAATTGAATAAACTGAGATAAGGATTCTTGTGACATCTAAAAGCTCGACTCTGATAATGACTGACGTGATAAAACACTGAGTGAAAAAGCTTTTTGAGGGCTTCTGTTAGTTTCACTGTTCACATTCAGCAGAAATAGGGACAGGGAGTTGATTTTTTCACTTTTTTGCAAACATTCTCTAAGATAACCATTATGGATAAGTGTTATTCTCAAACCGCAGGTGTTGAGCAGCATTAAACTATTTGATGAATTGCCCAGGCCAGGTGTTGTGCTGTTGGGGTGGAATTCCTCTGTCATTCATCATAACAGCTTTTGCCTGATATGGCTGAAGTGAGGGAGAAGCAGGATTGTGTCATTTTGTGCATTCTGGGCTCACTCCAGCTTCCATTTGTATCTATTAACACTCATTTTTTCTGAACATATAACATAATGCAAAGCGGTACAGCTTTACAACGATGATTCTCAGGAACAACCTCTGAAAATACTGAGCTCTCCCAGTTTTATCATAAAATAAAAAAAAAACAGTTTCAAAAATATTCTCTGCCACAAACAAACAAACTGACCAATCCACTTCAACTCTAATCTAAAAACCAAACCTACTTCTTTATTATAACTGTAATTCAATTTAATTCAGTTTATTTATATAGCGTCAAGTCACAACAGAAGTCGTCTCAGGGCACTGAACTGCAATATTAATATTTAAAAATAATAATTTAACATGAATTATCTGAGGAGCAGACTATTTTTGAGTTTAACTCCATCGCAGAACTCTCATCTTGAGCAAGCATGAAGGAGACAGTGGAAAGGAAAAACTCCCACATGAGGAAAAAACGTTCAGGACAAGCAACCGTCTGCTTTGACTGGCTGTGTTTGGTAGTAATAGATACACAATGGCAGGTCAAGAATCACATGTTAAGATAAAAATAGTATAATATGAAACCTATTCAATTTTAGCAATTCATTTAAGGAAATGAGGCCAATTTCTCCTCTAGTAGTCTAAGCTTAAGAAAGCATAACAAGCCAAACCTAACTATAGGATTCATGAAAAATAAAATTCTTAAGCCCACTCTTAAAACTGGACAATGTATCAGCCTCATGGACAGAAACTGGAAGTTGGTTCAACAAGAGAGGAGCCTGAGAACTGAAAGATCTTCCTCCCGTTCTGCTTTTGGAAACTCTAGGAACCACAATTAAGCCTGCAGTCTAACATCTAAGATATGAACTAAGAAAAACATCAACTAAAAATACACTAAGCACTAATAGAAAACATTACGCCGAACAGCAGCACGAACATGAGTCTGTGTGAGCAGATGAGCACGAATGAACACAGCAACATGAAACAGATCAGCAGCAACATGATGTGATTTTCTCACAGTGATTATCCTGGTTAGAGATTCATGAGTAAAGGCTCCGGCAGAGCTCAGCGTACTGCCTGTACGCCGCTCTACGCACGCATTCTGTGCGCACGCGTTCGCTGGCACAGCTCTGCTTTCGTTCTCGCGTTAAATGCGTTTTCGCTCCAGATTCTTGTTGTAATTTGAGCAGCTGCAAGCAGAGCGTTTCCCTACGGGACAAACTGACGTCGCTGATTGGTCATTTGCTGACACGCCTACTCAATTGATTGACAGGTCGAGTGGGAGACTGCATGATCTGGCTGGCTGCAGCCGCTGTGGTGTTTCTAAACTTTATATGTTAATAAAAAGTTCTAAAAAAATAAAAATAAAAACAGGGAGCCTTGGTCCTGCAGCCCACAGCCCACCAGGAAATATTTAGAACGTCGCGCAGCCAGGTAGGACATGGTTATTATTCGCTCGATCGTGACAAATTCATTCATTTCAGTCATGGAGTCGGAGGAGGATTACTTGACTTTTGGCAAAAAAACTAAAGAAAAGTTCAGATCAGCAATGAAAAAGGGGAATTTAATTCATTTGTGTAACATACAAAACAGTCCGGCGCCGGGGAAGTTTATTGTGAGACAACGCGCATCGCGTACGCGGTCGTAAAATTTGAGCTTTGCGCGTTCGTGCCCTGCGGGGCTACGCTTTTGCCTCTTCGTATGTATGGCGTAGTGTGGCGTACCGCCTGTACGCTGAGCTCTGCTGGGGGCTTAACAGCGTCAGGGTAGAAGCTGTTCCCCAGGCTAGTAGTTCTACACTTAATGCTCCTCAACCTCCTTCCTAAGGGGAGTGGGGCAAAAAGTGTGTGCTGGGTGAGTGGGGTCCTTCATGATGCAGGTGGCTCTCTTCCTGCATCTGGAGGTGTAAATGTCTGTGATAGTGGGGAGACTGACTCCAACATCTTCTGTGCAGCCTTCACCACTCTCTGTAAAGCTTTTCTTTCTGCAGCTGTGCAGCCTCCATGCCACACGTTGATGCTGGAGCACAGGATGCTCTCCACTGGCACACCTGTAGAAGGAGGTGAGGACTGAGCTTCCCAGTCAGCTCGTCTCAGCCGCCTGAGGAAGTAAAGTCTCTGATGAGCTTTCTTGATCAAGCTGGTCTAGGCCTAGTGTGAATAGTTTGTCCATCAGGGTTTGGGGGATCATGATGTTGAAGGCAGACGTGAAGTCCACAAAGAGCATACGGACGTAAGAGTCTTTCTGCTCCAGGTGAGTGAGAGTAGTGTGGACCACAGAGGAGATGGCATCATCTGTGGATCGGTTCTCGCGGTATGCGTACTGATGAGGGTCCTCATTGATAAGATCTCGAATATAAGATGGGGCTAGGTTGTTGAGAGCTTTGTAGGTTAGAAGTAATATTAATTGAATTCTGGATTTGACAGGGAGCCATTGGAGAGAAGCTAAAACTGGAGAGATATGATCTCTCCCACTAACTCCAGTTAAGACTCTGGCAGCAGCATTTTGGATTAACTGAATACTTTACTAAGAAGTATTTGGACACCCTTCAACAAACCTAGATGGTTGATGCCCATCAACACCTAAATATCCTCAGTTGGGCCATTCATGTATGAAGATATCTTAGATGCTTCCCTAAATGAATGTAATAGTTTTAACATTCATCACATCTTAAATCCTGGACTACACAAAGAAGATTGACTCTTGATTGACATGCCAGTTTGATTCCCTAACAGTTTCACTGGTTTGACTGAATGAAGGCGAACATTGGAGTTGTTACAATTGCTAATGGGCTTATTTAGTTGTTTGAAGAAGTTTTTTCTCTCTCAACCAATTTTTAAATTTAAACAGAAAATTTTAAAAATGTCACGCTTCAAAACTGCAGTTGAGTTTCTCCATTTGTGCCAGCCAAACTCATGCAAATTACTCTTCCACGTGGAAGATGACATTGGTGATAGACTCTCTTGTCTGAAAAGCAAAATGTCCTCAAGAATAAAGAAAGACTTTTAAATAACCTTGACATAAATGCAGGGGGAACCAGTGAGAGACAAAAATCCCGCCCAACTCTAGTTGAAGTGTCTGGTTTATGGTTCCATGGACTGCCTGCTGAAAGTGTTGCCCCATCATTGCTGTTCAAGACACTGCAAATCCAGGACATGGCAAATTCATCCATCCATGCCTGTATCATTTGACCTCACATCACTTCAAAAGCAGTGGAAACTGTCAGCAAACAACTTCAGCGAGATACTTTCAACCCAGACCAGACCATCACATAGCTGGACTTCTGATTTTCCACCACTTATTTAAAAAATAATGACAGTTTTTACAGACAGGAGCATAGTTATGCCATAGTAACTCTACTGTCACCGATTGTGGCCACTTTTATCTGGAGCAAGAGAAAAAGGGAGCCCTGAACTCTTTCCAGTGGACAAATACTGTATGTGGATGATACCTCGGTATAAAACACAAGCTACTGAAGTAAAAGTGTCACCAAGCTCATGAACAGTTGACAACAACATTAAGCTCACCAGAGAGGATGCTAACAGCAACAAGCTGCCTTTTTTGGACTGGTCAGTGCACACAGAAAGAGATGCATGCTTGAGCACTGAGATTTATAGTAAACCACCCTTCACACATCAATACCTTCTATATGTATCTCCACAGGAACACAAACTTTCTGTCATTAACGCTACACCATGGGGCCAAACATGTTCCCACAAAGATGGAAGGGAAAGGAACTGAAATACGTATACAAATTTAAAAAAATGATCATCTGTTGTGAAATCAATGGATCAGTTGCCTACAATCTCGGCAGATATTTTTTATGCTACTAGTGTTTAGTGTATTTTTATTAACGTTTTTCTTAGTTCAAATCTTAGATCTTATTACTGTTTTTCTTTTACATTTTGGTACTTTTGTTGGATGTAACTGGGACCCTGTGTACACAATTTTGTTCCGCCACATGCACCGCATGTGATGTGTATGACAAAGAATCTTGAATCCTTGAATATAATTTTTAGATATTATTTGTTTTCTTCATGTTGCATATAATGATAATTTCATGATATGATTTATTGGAGGGATCAGTCTTTGTTCTTCTAAAACTCCAGTCCAGATCCCCTCAGGATTTCCACCCATGACCAGAAAGATACATAGGATGAGTCCCACCAGTGGTACTTGTTGCACAGTTTGAGAACTGTGGACTTACAACATAGATAATCTTTATAAACAGTCAAATCAGACTGCAAGCAAAGTTTTTATAGGGTGACTATACTGTAAGGCACCATTCATTGTACATATGAACAATGTAAGATCTGGCCTTTGTGGTATTTCATGTGGCGTGCCGCAGGGTTCTGTGCTGGGACCGAAATTGTTTATTTTATATGTTAATGATTTGATGAATGTGTCAGGTATCCTTAGATGCATCCTTTTTGCTGACGATACTACGCTACCTTTTTTTGTTCTGGTGATGATTTGAAACATTTGATTGACTTGATGAATAATGAGTTTGTTAACATACAAACTTGGTTTAATTTAAATAAGTTATCGTTGAATATTGATAAAACCAATTATATGATTTTTAGCAAAAAAAAAGATAACCACAGTTTTTCCTTTCAAAATTAACGGTGTTGAAATAGGTAGAGTCAGTGAATATGAAGTTTCTAGGTGTAATTATTGACAATAAATTATCATGGAAACAACACGTAAATTCTGTTAAAACTAAATTATCCAAATCCACAGCAGTATTATATAAAGTAAAGGATTTATTGAATGATAATTCCTTGTATTTGTTATACAACACAATTATAGTACCACATTTAATTTATTGTGTTGATGTCTGGGGAACAGCGTGCAAAACCTTGACAAAGCCTATTTTCATCCTTCAAAAAAGAGCTATAAGAATTATAACTAGAATGCATTATTATCATCCAACAAATAATCTATTCTATAAAATGAAACTATTGAAGTTTTACGATCTAGTAGAATATAATATTTACTTACTAATGCATAAAGCTCAAAACTACAAACTACCTCATAATATTCAAAAGCATTTTTTTAAAAGAGAAAGCTGTTACAATCTTAAAGGAACAGACATTTTTGTTAAGCCACAATTTAGAACCAGTTTAAAGGGTCAGTTTACTTTAATAATAATAATAATAATAATAATAATCATTTTATTTAAAAGCGCCTTTCATGAAACCCAAGGACAAAGGATTTAATGCATGGAATAGATTTATGGAATGGTTTGGGACATGATGACAAAAAAATTGAATCAACACCTTTATTTAAAAAGTTGATTAAATATAAATTCTTAAATAGATATCTACAAATGCAAAATTGTTAATTTATTAAACATCGACAATTGTTATGGGTTATGAATTTTTGTTCATGAATGATTATTGTTTGATTTGAGTGTTAAATAGAATTTTGTTTTTAAGAAGGGGCAGATACTATAAGAATTTTATTCTTCATCTGCTTCCTTTCATTTTAAATTAGTTTTTTGTTGCTTTCTATACATGTTTTTGAATTTGTTGCTTTGTGTTTTAAATTTGAAATGAATAAATTACATACAATACAATACAATTCATTTTATTTGTACTGTATTTTTTTGATCCTGGTATATTCATATTGACTTAGTGTAACCGTGTTGCCATGATGACTGGGGCTCTTCATCAAAGCTCTAGAGTTTCTCTTTTTTAATTGCAGCTGCATCTTTCTACATGAGGTCAGACACAGGTTAACAATAGTCTTGGCCTTTTAAGGTCACGCTACAGAAAATGTTTCATACAGGAAATATATTAAAACATACTTATGTGCATTTTGAGTCTGTAACCGTAGAAAGAACCGCAAACCTTTTCCCTGTAAAAAAAGGTTTTATTATGTTTCTCACTTCATCTGAAGTTAGAAGGAATATTTTTATCACCTTAAAGGATAAATGCACATTTGTCTGTTAGCAGAATATCTTTTGAACCACTGTGCAAATTTTAATCTCAAAAAGTATTTATTACAGCTATATCTACAACCGATTAACTGTCAACCTAATTAAGGATGACCACCATAACCAACTTACCACAAATAACAACATTATAGCCAGCCGCTTCAAATGTTAGCAGCCCATTAAATGGCCGTAGCAGGTGCAATAACTCAGTCAATTGGGGAGAAATTGAGCTAAATATTTGTTGGAAAGCAGTTGAGAGCCATCGTCAACTCAGATGTTGAAGGTTAGCTGATTATAAAAGACCTTGGTTTTAAAAAAAATCCAAAAAATGTATAATGGTAAACCCCGTTTGTCTGTTATCAAAATATCTTATGATCCACTGGATGCATTTTAATAAAAGTTTCGGGAAGTAATCAGTGGATGTACATCTACAACTGTTTAGCGTTTGAGGTGAATCAAATTTAATATGCCACCACAGCCCAATGATCTTAGAAAACAACAAAAAGGCTATAATTCAGTCCGTTTTCAGGCTATTGGGTCAAAATTTTCCGTGATAGCACTATGAGTCTGTATTGTGATAGGTTTGCAGCTGCTAACAGATCCTGCAAGATCTGGTGATTTTGTGTGAGATTGCTCATGATGGTATTTTTCAGGCCGGACCACAATAACTGCAGTTCTGTCAATTTTCAAATTTGATCTTAGTTCAAAATTGTCATAAAAGTATTAAGCCTTTAAATGTAGTTTGTTCTTTATCTTGGTAAACGGCAAATGGTAAATGGAGCTTACTTATATAACGCTTTCTAGCCCCTATGAGGGGCCCCAAAGCGCTTCACAGTACCAGCCATCCACACATTCCTACACACATTCATACACATTTATCTTTTATTCTTTTTTTTTTAATTAATCAATGCTCCTCTTTACAACTAGACTGACCTTTGAATCATTTGGAAATACAGTTAAAAAGGTGTCAATGATACAAAGAAACAATATCTTTTTGACCAGATCCTTGAGAGACTGCCTCACTTTGAAAAATACAAATTCTCTTCCAGTGTTGTAGAAAACATCTTGAGTGGGTTAGTTTAGAAGTCACGCCATTATGTTTTTAAAAAGCCTTTGTATATTGTTTTTACACAAGGAAAGATTTTTGACAAATTCCTTTAAATAGATTTTTAAAATCTTGTATTTTTAGAGGTTTTGTGGTTTTAAGAGACCATTTCAGCTGAATTGAAACACATCCCACACACACACACTCACCACCTTCCATGCTCGTACTTGTCATCACTTTTTATTGTCAAACCCTTTTTTTAAAATCTGTTTGAATGGGTGGTTCATTCCGAACGAACAAAATAAAAGAAATCACTCGAAACCTTCCAACATTTTGCACGAGGTGAAGTTTGAGTTGGATGAAATGTCAAGGTGCGGTCTTCTTACCTGTAGCTGCAGAGGGTTGAGTCCAGACGCCGCTGCCGCTGCCATTGTTGAGGGAATGAACTGCATTGGGTAATTCTCACCTGGTGAACAACCAAAACAACACGTATTACAGAGCGAGGTGGGGTCAGAGGTCAACACAAGAACCAACCTGCTCTTCACCTTCAGCCCACCGCTCTTGTCTCTTTCTCCCCGTCTCGCTCTTTGTCTCCTTTCCTGTTCAGCTCATGTTTTTATACATAAAAAACACGGAGGGTCACGAACGTTTTATTCAGAGGTTAATAAATCCCACCGTTGGCACAGACAAGTGCTTGAGCCCAGACTGAGCAGAGCTCACTCAATGGGATGCGCTCGCAAGCAGAACAAATAATCCCCACTGTTTGTCCTTAAAAGGCTTTTCATGTTTTGGCCTTTGTTGAGAAACCGTCCAAAGTCAAAGGGGGCGTGCAATAATGGCTTTTAAACACTTTTCTATACGTCTCCCTCTCGTTGCAGCCTTGCAGGAGGCTGTGCTCGTGGCTAAACATGGATTGTTCTGCTTGGCTTCATGGGTTGGGGCTGCCTCGTGTCAGGTGAGCACCTGGAGGAATGTATGGAAGCGAGGAATGTGCGAAGGACGGGGAGACGCACAGAAAGCAGGTGGTGCAGAGAAAACAGGACCAGGAATTGTGCGTGTCTGTCTGTAGGTGTGGCCTCAAAGGTTTTGTTGAGAGGCTGTTTGAGAAGAATGCTTGTGAATTGTTAAAGCATGCAACATGCTTTGGAACACTTTTTTTCAGAAGACAAGTGATTGGTCCATCTGAATCACCAGCACATTGACAGTTTTGGGCTGGTGCAAAACACAAGAAAATACTTAAGAGTAGGGGTGCAGGAAAAAAATAGATTATTAAAAAATGATCTAGATTCTTAGTCCTGGCGATTCAGAATGGATTCTAAAAGCGCCAAAATCAATATATATATATATATTTTTTACATTAAAACCCAAAAGATAAAGAAAATAAAACCATATTTCATAGTATATGAAAGAATACATAAAATGAAAGGTGGCAGAAAGAAGAAGAAATCTGACCTGAAGCAGTGACCTCCAGGACCCGATAAGGATAAAGATGGTAAAGATGATGGATAGATGCTTTTGTTGAAAAGATTTACCAAACAAATCTTTTAAACAAAATCCATCCATACACATTTGAAACATGGATGAATGCAATATGATTTTGAAGTCTATTTTATTTTGAGTTAAATGTTTATGCAATACAGTAGGCTGAAATATTTGTTTGTATTTTGAATTATTTGTGATGGACTGGAGACATGTCCAGGGTGTCCCCTGCCTCTCGCACAGTGACTGCTGGATAGAGGCACCAGTAAAGCTGCTGCATTCTATTCATATACCCATCTGCTCACAATTATACTGTATTATTTGACATTATTAATGTTTGCTACAAGCATACATTATTGTTTTAAATAAATGTTTTATTTGTTTATATTATTGTTTTATCTTTTCATGATTTCAATCGAAAATTGTTTCAGAATCGAAAATCGATTCTGAATGGAAAATCGATTCTGAATCGAAAATCGATCCTGGAATGAAAATCGTTTTAGAATCGAAAATCGACTTTTAATTGAATCGGTGCATCAGAAATCGGAATCGAATCGATTCTCCAGACACTGAGAGATTCGCACCCCTACTTAAGAGCATCTGTGTGTTTTCATGTGAGTGAGAATGTGTGAAACTCCACGTTATGTGCAACTAACATCATGAAAGACACATTCCAGTCCGCAAGGTGCCCAATGAATTGATCTTATGAAGGACGTGTGTAAATCTCTCCGCTCATTTCCAGAACATTCCTTACTGGACACGCTTCACTAACATCAAAGTCAAAAGTCAAAGTCAACTTTATTGTCAGAACTGCAATATGTACAGGACATACACAGGATTGAAATTGCGTTTCTCTCAGTCCCTCGGTGCAACAGTAACCATCTAAACACTAAAACATTTAATAAACATAAGCATAAAATAGTAAAAGTGTAACACTGTCCTGAGTTTTTTCATAGTAGTATAAAAGTATGAAAATTTACACCAACACTGAAACACCAAACACCCCTAAAACACCAAACACCCAATGAACATAAGCATAAAATGAAATAATAAAAGTGTAATACTGTCCTGAGTTTTTTCATAGTAGTATAAAAAGTATATCTATAAAATAAACTGAAGGTTCTAGCATTGACATTTGCAAAGAGTGGCACAGCAGCATATGAGTTAAAGCTTCAGTATGTAGCTTTTTTTATGAACATATTTCTTCACTCTGTCACTACCTCCTGACAGACTGATGTTAGCCAGGTAATCTCTGAAAAAAAATTAAAAAAATATTGTCCCCTTGCTTCTCCAGGTGGTAAATAAGCATTTCTAAAAAGAAAAGGTGACCCGCCATTTTCCAGCCAATAAAAACAGAGTTTGTAACCAGCCAATAAAAACAGAGCTTGAATTTGAATCAGCCAATAAAAACAGAGCTTGAATTTGAATCAGCCAATAAAAACAGAGCTTGAATTTGAAATTCAACAGACCACAAGGGGGCAGAGCCACATATGGCTCTGAGGGGGAGGGATCAGAATGCTTTGCCTGTTGAAAATATTTCTAAGTGCTGCAGTTCTACAGAAACTGCATACTGAACCTTTAATGTACACAGTATATGTATGAGGTAGTTGATGTTGGTATAGAGGCAAAGTGGCATATGCAGTAAGGCACATAAGGCACATTTGGCATCCTTAGATAAGGCTAGTCAGAGAATACTGTATATGTATCAGCAGTAGTGTAGATATAAAAGTAGTGTAAATGTAAACAGTAGTAATAAATGTAAAACAGTAGTAATAAATGTAAACCGTATTAATAAATGTAAACAGTGAATGTAAACAGTAGTATGACTATAGGCAGTAATGTAATACAACATAACATAACATCCACTGGGATCACAATGTTTGTTGTGATGGAGCTCATGAGCGTACCTGGCTTGTATGACATGCTGGGCGGGAAGAGGAACCCTTGCTGTGCGGCAGCGGCGGCGGCGGCCAGAGAGCGCTGGTCGTGTGGAAACACCGGGATCATCAGAGGTGGCATGTGACCCTGGACCTGAGAGGAAAGCAGACAGCAAGGGGAGATGAAAGGAAAATGAAGAAACGTTAAAAGAACATTGATGAAAAAAATACCATGAAAACGTAAATGACTTGAAGCCCTCAGAGAGCGTACACCTCCACCAAGACTAGATCACTCACAGTAACATCTTGTGCACAGACAGACAAGAATCTTAAAAATAAAAATACTGGATCCAGATGTTTATCCAAACCACCACCAAAATGTAATCATTTGTTTCTTGTGACAACCTCAACATTTACTGAAAAGTAAAAAAAAAAATCCATTCAAAACTGTTTGAGTAATCTTGTGTGCAGACAGACAGACAGACAGACAGACAGACAGACAGACAGACAGACAGACAGACGTCAGACGGACAGACAAAACAACGCTACAAAAACACAGCTTCCTTGGCAAAGGCAACAAATGATTGAATCACTTTGCTTTTCAAGTTCTTCACATAAAATGTAAATATTCTACTATCCGTGTTATTAACTCTAAACAAATATTGTTTGTATTTTTATCTATGAAAAAAAAAATTTGAAATGAGTCAAACCAAAATGCTGAAATGTCCATGTTGCACCACTAGGGGGCGAGAACATCCATGTTGGTGATGTCTCAAAAATAGAGAGGAAGAAAAAGAAAAAAAATCTTGGTTTGGATAAATATTTTTCCTCAACTTTTTTCTTTGACTTTTTAGCACACAAAAGTCTCTCAGTGTCAGGATCACAATAAAGTGAAATACCCAAATAATAGGTAAAATAACTTTATAATGATTTGGGTTTCGTGGGCACAAAGTGATGGGGCATATGTCCAATAGGCTGCTATGTCACAGAGTTATAAAATCCTTTACATCTCATGACAGATTCACTAAAAGTAGAATTTTTTAAATATAAGTTTTTGTCATTAAAACTCAGTTTATGGGTAAATGAGATGTACAAATGTAATAGAGAACATCTTTTTTTTAAGGATCCAGAGCAGTGCGGACTAAGCATTAATTATAGTTTTTTTTTAAGAAATCTTTTATAATTTAACACATTGAGAGGCACAATTTTTAATTTCTCAGATGTGTGAGATATTAATAATAATAATAATAATAATAATGAATTCAATTTGTAATGCACTTTTCATTAATAAAAATCTCAAAGTGCTAAAAAATTAAAAAAATTAACAACTAAACCAAAGTTTTTTTCTCCATATTTTAAATTAATAAAATTTTTGAACAAGATACTGTACTCTCTTCATTCTGCCACCCTTCATTTTAAATTTATATTGTATGTCTTGTGTCATGTGTCTATTCAATTGCTGTATTGTTTTTTATTTGAAATGAATAAATATAAAACAAAACAATAATAATAAATGCTAAAAAATTCTAATAAACTACACAAGCAATGTTTTAATAAATAAACAGAATTTATTATTTTATATTTGACTTCAATATAAAAAAATTAACAAAATCTCTGCATAACCAACAGTGACTGCAACAGCATTAAGCTGCCAACACAATAATGCTAAATAAAACCTTTAACTTTTCTTTTTTTATTTAAATATCTATTTTAAAGATGTTTGTTTTGTAATATTGCCTAAAATTTAAAATAACAATACACATTGCTCTACTGCAGCAACATCTACACTTTACTAAACTCCAGTGTTTCATGCGTACAAGCATATTTTGTAAAAAGGAATAGTTTCTATATTTTAAAAGGAACGGATATTTTTGTTAAGCCAAAGTTTAGAACAAGTTTGCGGAGTAGGTCTACTTTAATGAGGGGAATTGATTTATGGAATGGTTTGAATAATGATATTAAAAAAGAGGAATCATTATTTGTATTTAAGAAAAAGATCAAGAATATACCTGTAATGCTGATGAGATATAGTTCAGTTATTTAATATTAGGGAAATATAAAGAATAATTGTGATAAGTTTTGTGGCATTTGTGATTATTGCTTGAATTGATTGTTTGAATTGATTTGGTTTAGAAGGGGCAGAATTGATACGATTTTATTCTTCTTCTGCTGCCTTTCATTTTATAGGTATTTTATATTGTTTTTCTCTTGAAATTGTATTGTTTTTTAATTGTAATGAAATGAATAAATAAACAATAAACAAACAAACATTCAAATTAAAGAAAATTAAATGGAAGAAAACTGTAAAATGTTGCAGAAAATATTATTTGAGGAAAAAAAGGTTCATTAAAAAAATCTAAAGACAACAAGGAAATTATGAGAAATAAACAAAAAAACAGAGGAAGAACTGTACAAACAAACTTAAAGGGGAGAAAAAATAAAAATTTAAACAGATGATTAAATATTCAAATAAACTAAACAAGAGGGGCAAGTGTTAAAACGCTGTTGAAACAACCGAGAGGTTAAAAGCTGCCTTTCATGTCGGCTTGAAAGACTTGAAACTGTTTGACTGAGTGAAGACTCAAACTGAAGACAACATTTCAAAGATGACCCTGAGGGAGTGAGAGAAAAACCACCAGGCTGTACATCCCCTTCCATCTTATCTCTACATCTTCTCCTTTCATTCATTTGTGTCTGACTGGTAAAAATATGTCTTCCCCTTCTTGTTCCCTTCTTTTAGTTCTCTCGTTGTTTTCATTGCTTTCTTTATTTCCTCCATCGCTTTTCCAAAGTTTTTGCCTGAAAGCTAAGCAGCTTCCATAACCTGTTGCTGGACATGAGAACAAGAACGAGAGAAGGTGAGACATTTGGTTTCTATCAGCAGGTTCGGATAATGTCAATCCATACAATGGGCATTATCAACTGTTATCATCCCCATATGTAGTAGCGAAACTGTCCAATCTACCTCCTAGCATGTTTAAAAGAAAGTTATCAGCATTATCGCTGTGAGTAGGCAGCATGTTTCCATGAACCCGGAAGTGTTGTGGTTTTTTTTTAGCTTATTTAACCGTTTACCTAAACCTAACCTTAAACCTGACCCAGAGGACAAACCCTAAACCTAACCAAGACCCTTTACTCTAAACCTAACCACGTAGCTAAAGACGGAGCCTGCTGTCATCGCTTGTAATGGGGCGGCCGTGGCGTAGTGGTAATGGCAGTCGTCCCCTGATCGGAAGGTTGGCGGTTCGAATCCCGGTTCCCCACACCATCTGTCGTTGTGTCCTTGGGCAAGACACTTAACCCCGAGTTGCTCCCGGTAGGACTGGAAAGCACCTTGCATGGTAGTCTGCCACTACCGGTGTATGAATGTGTGTAGCATTGAATATGTGTAGCACTTTGAGATTTTCACTAATGAAAAGTGCGTTATAAATTGAATTCATTATTATTATTATTAGTATTATTATTATTATTGTAACGGTGACAACGTACCTTTAAACGTCCTAGGAGGTACAGGAGGGGCAGTCTGACCGCTACGTATGGGGATGATAATAACTGATAATGGCCATTCATGGTTGATAACATCCGAAGCGGGTGTTTCTATGCATTGGCGTCAGAAGTATCTTTAATGTTGGAGGGACACACTGGTGGAGGGGTCTCGGGGTCCACGCCAAGGAAATTTAGAATAACGTAATGTCATTTTCTGCATTCTGGTGTATTTTAACAAGTTGTTAAACATTTAAGTTAGTAAACACTTGATTCAATAACTATCAATAACTATCCTCCTTGCATGCTCCACTTCTCTCACGCATCCTGACACCCACCCCTACCCCACTGATGGCTGCCGGCACTAATGTAGTGCTAAGCTAGCGGTGTGCGATACAGACATAGTATTCTACTTTTCTCAGGCATTCTAACCCCCAACCCAGCCAACAACTGCTGGCACTAACAACATGCTAAGCTAGCATGCAACAGAAAGGTGTCCCCCCTCGTCCCCCTGCCCCGTCCACAAAAAACCCTCTCAGAGATGAGCGTCCTACCAAGGTAAGTGACCTCGGGGAAACACTGCATGCAGTGTGGTGATCTGTTGTAGGTAACCAGGAAAACCTGGAATGGACTTTTAGGGGTTTGAGTGTTCTGCTATTTATAAAATGGGATGGATTTGTTCATGAAGAAATAGAAACAGCGCTGACTGAACTAATGTTTCACGGTAAATATTGGGTGGGGGAAGGGTTCCAAATGAATATTTTTTAAATGTGAGGGGGACATATAATTTATGTGACGCTTATGATATGATGATGATCCACGTGTGATGGTGACAGGATCAAGATAAAAAGAAATACAAGAACAACTCTCTGAAGCACCTGAATGTGAGTTGGATTTCTGGGGCACAAAAAACGTGGTATGCACAAACCAGACTGCTACGTCACTGTTTCTGACACAAAACCACCAAAAAATATGGTTGAATATCTACTTTGGAAAGCATTTTAAAATATATAAATTTTTCTCACCAAAACCTTGCAGTGACCTACTTCTACTTTCTACTCTTGTTGACTTTTCCCTTCTTCTCTTTCCATTTCTGTCCTCTGTCCAGTGCCACGCACCTCCATTCATCTCAGTGGTGTAGTCTACATATTTGTAGTGGGTATACTGTGCTTAGAAACCTTTGTACACTGGTTAGTACAATGTACTGTAATTGTCAATGTATTTAGATTTTTAAGCATATTGAACATTTTCAAATTTCTCTGATGCTTATCCACAGTATTCCTACGCCCCATGATGCTTTGCGCGAAATGTGCACACGACTTCCGGTTGACCTGAAACCCCGTTTGTTTACATGCGAGTAATACAGTTGAAGACAGTCCAAACTTTGTTGTTTTAGTTCATTAAAAATGTGGGAACACCACTCGTTTTGTTAAAAGAGGAGGGACAAATAAAAAGAAATTACAGATGTTACCTGATCGCGCAGACATAATTTAAAAATAACGCGTTTGCTCCGGCCTCTCGGCTAAGGTTTATTAGCAGCTATCTCGGCTAAAGCTACCGGTCGCGTCTGAGATCTATCGTTTTAAGAGTAAATCTTCCAAAACTCTCATTAATAAACCCTCCCTGAATAAAAATATGTTACCTGATCGCGCAGACATAATTTAAAAATACATAAATAGCGAACGCGTTTGCTCCGGCCTCTCGGCTAAGGTTTATTAGCAGCTATCTCGGCTAAAAATACCGGTCGCATCTGAGATCTATCGTTTTAAGACAGTAAATCTTCCAAAACTCTCATTAATATCCCTCCCCGAATAAAAAGAAATAACAGATGTGACCTGATCGCGCTGACATAATTTAAAACTACATAAATAGCGAACGCGTTTGCTCCGGCCTCTCGGCTAAGGTTTATTAGCAGCTATCTCGGCTAAAAATACCGGTCGCATCTGAGATCTATCGTTTTAAGACAGTAAATCTTCCAAAACTCTCATTAATATCCCTCCCCGAATAAAAAGAAATAACAGATGTGACCTGATCGCGCAGACATAATTTAAAAATACATAAATAGCGAACGCGTTTGCTCCGGCCTCTCGGCTAAGGTTTATTAGCAGCTATCTCGGCTAAAGATACCGGTCGCGTCTGAGATCTATCGTTTTAAGACAGTAAATCTTCCAAAACTCTCATTAATATCCCTCCCCGAATAAAAAGAAATAACAGATGTGACCTGATCGCGCTGACATAATTTAAAAATACATAAATAGCGAACGCGTTTGCTCCGGCCTCTCGGCTAAGGTTTATTAGCAGCTATCTCGGCTAAAAATACCGGTCGCATCTGAGATCTATCGTTTTAAGACAGTAAATCTTCCAAAACTCTCATTAATATCCCTCCCCGAATAAAAAGAAATAACAGATGTGACCTGATCGCGCTGACATAATTTAAAACTACATAAATAGCGAACGCGTTTGCTCCGGCCTCTCGGCTAACGTTTATTAGCAGCTATCTCGGCTAAAAGTACCGGTCGCGCCTGACATATGTCATTTTAAGACAGTAAATCATCCAAAACTCTCATTAATAAACCCTCCCTGAATAAAAAGAAATTACAGATGTTACCTGATCGCGCAGACACAGCCATAGAGAAGGATGCAGGAACACTCTTTCTTTGTTTTGGGTCCGTGTTGAAAACACTGTTGTTTTAGCCAAAGATTTAGCTTGGTCCGGTTGTTGGTGCAGCCGCGAACAGCACAGCAGGTACCTGAACCCCGGTAGGACATTTCAGTAAACGTTCCGTTTAAACAAAAGCTGTGTTTGCTCCGATAAAATGAATGAAAATAACTTTCAAAAACACCCGCGATCCATACTCCACCTATGGAATACAGGCACTTCCGGTGTCGGACCGGAAGTTCAATGCACATTCGCAAATACAGTGACACCTCCAAGAATACTGTGGATACTTTAATAAATGTACAACAAACTTTGTAAAACAGTTGGCTTTGTAATAAAAACATGTTATAGAATTTATAAAACTATCAAAGCAAAGCTCTGTGTACCGATAGATTGTTACAGAAGCGTTTAGCATGTTAATGACATGTGCCTAATTATATGTCATGTATCACTGGGCACTTTTAAGTGGGTATACTGAAATTCTTAAGCTTTTCTAGTGGGTATACTCCATATACCCGAGTATCACGTAGACTACACCACTGATTCATCTCCTTTAGTACCAGCCCATTAACCAAGCTGACACTGCCTCACCTCTCACCCCCTCCCATTGACCTGCTGACAGTTCATCATGAGCCGTCAAAGCTCTGCAATCAAGGTGTTGCTGGATTCCAATGTGAGCTTCTGCTTCTGTGAGGTGGGGTCATGTTGCTGAGTTGGTTGAATAGGATGACGATCCTCTGCAGCATTAGTGTGGGAGGGGGTCAGCATAACGCGGTTAAAAAAAGAACAACTTTGTATTCTTCTTCTTTCGGCTTTTCCCTCTTCAGGCGTCACCACAGCGAGTCATCCTCCTCCATCTCTGTCCTCTGTCCTCACTCCAACTACCTTCATGTCCTCTCTAACTTCAAATGCAATGATTATTCAAATGGAGCATCAAATGTAGAACCACTAGACTGAGGAACAGCTTCTACCCTGAGGCTGTTAGACTCATGAATAAATAAAAATAAAATAAAAATAAACACTGCAAAATATCACATCATGCTGATGCTGATCTGTTTTCTTGTTGCTGTGTTCATCTGTGTTCATCTGTGACCATCTGCTCATACAGACTCATGTTCGTGCTGCTGTTTATAATGATGTTTTTCCACTACATTAGGGCTTAGTGTATTACTAGTTGATGTTTTTCTTAGTTAATTCTAGATGTTATTACTGTTTTTCTCTTGCATTTGTTGTTGGATGTAACTGGGACCCCGTGTACATAATCTCGTTTTCATCACATGTACCACATGCGGTGCAAATGACAATAAAGACTCTCTGACTCTGACTCTGACTAACTGCATCCATGTATCTCCTCTTTGTCTTTTTCCTGGCAGCTGCATTTCTAACATCCTTCTACCAATATACCCACTGTCCCTCCTCTGGACATGTCCAAACCATCTCAGTCTGGCCTCTCTAACTTTATCTCCCAGTTGTTCAACATGTGCTGTACCTCTGATGATCTCATTCCTAATCTTATCCATCCTTGTCACTCCTAAGGAGAACCTCAGCATCTTCATTTCTGCTACTTCCAGTTCTGTCTCCTGTCTTTTTGTCCATGTCTCTGTCTCCAGACCATACAACATAGCTGGTCTCACCACTGTCTTGTAAACTTTTCCTTTGACCTTTGCTGACACCTTTTTGTCACAAATCACTCCTGAAACTTTTCTCCATCCACTCCATCCTGCCTGGACTCTCTTCTTCACCTCTTTCCCACATTCCCCATTTTCCTGGACAGTGGACCCCAAGTACTTGAAGTCCTGCACCTTTGTGACCTCTGCTCCTTGTAGCCTCACTGTTCCACCAGCCTCCCTCTCATTCACACACATGTACTCTGTCTTACTACGGCTGACTTTCATTCCTCTTCTTTCAAGTGAATACCTCCACCTCTCCAAGTTCTCTTCCACCTGTTCCCTGTTCTCAGCACAGATCAAAATAGCATCTGCAAACATCATAGTCCACGGGGATTCCTGCCTGACCTCATCTGTTAGTAAAATAGAACGACTAAACACCAATAAAAAGAAAGATGAGCAGGATGCCAATTGACTTGTTTGTGTTTAAGAAATAAAATATTTATTTGTCAACAGGAAGGTGTTCAGAAGATGAACGGGCCATGAGCTTAACAACTGATAAACAACAGAAAACTATTATGATGCAACATTTACACACATGTCTATATTTAAAATACCCTAATGCATGCTCAATAATCCAGGTAGAAAAATCTAAAAAAGCTAAGTTTGGTCCTCTGGACATTCAAAAAAAAAAAAAAAAATAATAATAATAATAATAATAATTAAAAATAAATAAATAAATAAATAAATAAACAAATAAATAAATAAATAACATAAATAAATGGGAAAAAAATATTTTTTTTTTTGCTTTTTTTTTATGTCCAGAGGACCAGACTTAGCTTTTTTTTTTAGATATATTTAAAATGTTTTTTTATTTTATTTTTTATTTTGAAAAATAGAAAGTTGGACTTATTTTAAGTCTTGCTCACAGTTATGCAATAAAGTTAGATTTAATTTGCGTTGGAGCGTTACGCTCTCTGTGCACAGCAACAATAAAGATAGATAAAAGTCAGTGTTGTTTGTGAGGCTTCACGTGATCATCAGCTGATCAGCTCATCGGACGTTGTTTTTGAAAACCCCAATAAACTTTGGGATGAACTCTTCAAACACAGAAAACACACAAACTGATGGTCATCGGAGGTCCTTCCGTCTAACGGGAGCTTCAAAGTCGTGTGATGTGGAGGAACACACACATTTCTCAAACACACACACACACTACAAAGAACAAGAAGACAAGAAAGAGAGAAGTTGGTGTGTGTGTGTGTGTGTGTGTGTGGGGGGGGGGGGTCTTATAGTTGGACAAAATGCTCCCATTCATTGTATACCTCTGGGAACACTGGGACTGACTGGGACTGCTTCTCCAGTGCAAACACACAAAGATCTCCTTTTACCAATGGGAGGGGTGGGGGTGTCCGATGAATGGAAGGGGTGGGAATAGTGGGGGTGGGGGGAGTGCAGCCTCCTTAAGAAAACACAAGAGTCCCCTTCCTCTAACTAACTGCCCACCAGACACATTGGCATACACACCTAGGCAACAAGGAGCATGTGTACACACGCAGAGACACACTCAGGATTAATGGTCCTGTTGTGTGCGGGCAGCGGCATTATGGGAGGGGGTGGGATCAGTGGGGGTACTGGTGTTGTCTGGCAGGTATGCATACACGTGCATTTGTACCAGTGGACTACTTTATCTCATCCGTCGCTTCGCACTAAGACGAGCGACGCTACAAACGACTGAAGCAAATTTTATTCTCAGAGTAATTCCCAGTAAAATAAAAATGTATTTTATGAAAAACAGAGGATGATGGACTCGCACAGCTTCTTTCATGAAGCCCATTAATCTAAAAACAATACGATGTAAAACGTTTTAGAACGTTTTATTAGTTTCCCCTTTACTGCTAGAAGTGCTAATTTATCACCCGAGCTTTATAGTCTGTAAGTTATGATTGTATTTTCCTTCAATGTTAGAGTAATATGTGTACCTACCACAAATATAAAAACTAGACAGGAATAAAACTATTTAGCGCTGTGCGATGCCCATTTATTGGAGCTTTAAGCAAATGGGAACTGTGCTTAAAGTATCTACATGTAAGAAATTCATTGTTAATGACCTGAATTAACAATAAATATCTTAACGGTTGTAGATAGCTGTTGATACAACCTCAGACTGCAGATATAATTTGAACTGACTGGACTGATGAGCTCATTAGTCTTAAAATAACACGTTTTATGTCAGTTCATGCAAATGCTATTTTATAAGCCTTCATATACTGCATTTTTTTTCTATACAAGTCACACTTTTTTGCATAAATTAACATGCCTGCAACTTATACACCGAAGTGACATATTTATATTTTACCCATATTTATAACCCAATTTTTGTCTGAGATCTGATGATTTCATTCATTCGGACATGGAAAATACTTAACACTACCATTTTCAGCCATTGGAGGGCCCCCAACTAATATGGCAAGCCAAGTGTCTCATTAAAAGGGAAAAGTGGCTATTAATCAGCGGGTTTGGATGTTGTCAGTCCATAGAATGGGCGTTATTAGATATTATCATCCCCATATATAGCGGTGAAAATGTCCAATCTACCTCCTAGCATGTTTAAAAGAACGTCATCAGCGTTATTATCGCTGTGAGTAGGCAGCGTGTTTCTGTAAACCCGGAAGTGTTGGTTTTTTTGTTTGTTTTTTCAGCTTATGTAACTGTTTTCCTAAACCTATATGCCCTAAACCTGACCCAGAGGACCAACCCTAAACCTACCATATTTTTCGAAGTATAGGTCGCACCTTTTTATCATTTTTTCATGGCCTGCGACCTATACTCAGGTGCGACCTATACTGTATATGGCTTTTTATCACTTTCGGCGAAACAAATGTTTAAATCCAGCTCATTTCACAATTACGTTCATTTATTAAGGAAAAGTTCAGCTCAGACACATATTTGCTATAATTTTTATCAAACAAATAATTGTTTTTAAGTGTTAATCTTCTTAAAAGCCTTGCTGTGCGCTCCTGTGGCAGACATTTGCAGCAGAGATAAACGTAGGTGCGACCTATCTAGGGATTTTTCCAATCTATTGGTGATAATTGGACAATGCGACCTATGCTCTGGTGCGACCTATACTCCGAAAAATACGGTAACCCCCTTCCCCTTGTGCCTGAACCTAACCAAGACCCTAAACCTAACCCAAGACCCTTTACTGTAAACCTAACCACGTAGCTAAAGACGGAGCTTGCTGTCATCGCTTGTAACGGTGACAACGTACCTTTAAACCTCCTAGGAGGTACAGGAGGGGCAATCTGACTGCTACGTATGGGGATGATAATAACTGATAACTGATAACATCCGAAGCGGTTGCTATTAATGAGACACTTGGATTGCCATACCAAGCCACCTTCGTCTCTCTGCAGAAGTCCTGGAGCAAACGTCAAATCAGCTTCAATTCGCCGCGCCGTCCAGGCGAAATGAAGCTGATTTGACCATTAAAGTGCATTTATTAAGGAAAAGTTCAACTGAGACACACCTTTACTATAATGTCGAGCCAAACAAACAATTGTTTGTTAGTGTTCGTCTTTTGAAATTCTTGTTAAATTCCTACCATGCACGCTCCCACGGCCGACATTTGGCAGTCAAACGATTCTTGGAACGACACCGGCCCACGTTTCCTGTTTGTCAGCGGTGACGCATAATAAATGTGACTTAAACAGCGATGTGACGTGTACGGCGTCATGTACGATGTATTACGTGGTAAATATTGAGATATAATGGCAGGAAGTGTCCAAGGCTGCATAGTAAATGCAACAACTAGTCACAGTTGTGCTGCAACACGTTATGTGACTGTTCAATAATAGCATAGTGGCAATGTAAACACCTGTAAATAAATAAATCATCTGAACCAGCTGTTTAAAATGGTAGAAACCCACTTTAGCCTTGGCTCCTCTCAGACCAGCTGTTAGTCCATCAGAACTAATCAACATTTCTTTAAACTGAGACCACAAAGACCCATCCAACACAAATAAGTTCAGTTATGAACTGTTCCAACACGTTCAGGTGTCTCATTATGGAACTGAATCTTGACGTTGTGTTGTCTGGATGTTCAGTTCTCGCACTGTTCTGATCTTGACAGCAGTCATTACCTTAAAGCCAAATTGTTTTCTGGACATATCAGTTGTGAAGGTGTGCTGCAGCTGCATGCTGTTGGCTTGTGCTAACAAGCTCGTGTTTAATGACAGCTTCCATCACAGAGGGTGAGAGGCAGCTGGATGTTTAGTCGTCCTTTTCGTACAAACCAACACAAATGTTACTTTAACTCAAAATCACAGAGTGCAGTGTCCTTTAAAAGTTTTATTTGCTTTTGTTTATTTCGTTAAAGAAGTGTATGTGATTTCATGTGAATTTTTATGAAGCATTCACACTTTTGTGATCCATTTTACTTCCGTGCGTTATTCGGCATCTTTCTTGTTCCACAATTTTTGTGCTATTTCAACAAATCATGAAGCAAAATGTTCAGCTCATTCAGGACAATCCTTTTGGTATCGGTGCAACTTTAGCTTTTTGAAATATTTAGCTGTTTCTGCCATTTTTTCCTCATAGAAAATGCATTGAACTTATTTTACATCCTTCAAATCTTTAGATGTGTTTACAACCTTTTACTGCTCCTTTCACTTTTTGTTCTGCTTCAGCGTCCTTGTGCAAATTTAAACTGTTTTCAGCTACTTTCAGCTACTTTCAGCTGTTTTCATTCATTGCGCTCCTTTCAGATTCTTTCGGTTAACTTCATATTTGTTGTTCTTCTTACTTCATTCTGCTAATTTCAGTTTAATAATCCCCTCCCAGCTATTTTCTGCTAATTTCAGCCTTTCTGCTATTTCAGCTACTATTTTTGTTGTTTTATCCTAATGTTTGCCTTTTCAGCTAATTCCACCTTTTTTCCGCTCATTTCAACTCGTTCCACTTCCTTCTGGTAGTTTAAGCTTCTTTTGAACTTTTCAGCTATTGTTCAGTTATTTTTTGCTACTTTCAGCTATTTTTTTTAATTTCTTAATTTTTTGTGCTCATTTCTGCTTATTGAAACCAAATTCAGCCACACACACAAAACAAAAACATTATTTCTGCTTTCTTCTGATGACTTTGGCTTGTTTCTCAATTTCAGCTATATTTCAGCATGTTTGTAGCTAATTTCAGCTGTTCATCAGCAATAAGCATTCACATAGCATTTATGCAGGAAATGCAATTTCTCTAGTTTAGCATACATGTGTAATCTGACTCTTTTTTTCAAAGCAGGCTTTTTTTTAATAGTACCCGGTACCTGCAACATAAATTTGCAAACACTTTCAGAATATTAAAATATATTATTCTTAAATTTTAGGTGAGAAATAAGCAATAATCCCAATTTATATCTGATGTCAGATCCAGTGTTGTGTGAAGGCAGTGGTGCACCTCAGGTGCCACTGTGCTGCATTCTCCCTTAAAATTAAATAAATAAATAAATAAAAATTTATGCAATTTCTGTAATTGTAAAAGTCCCCTGCCTTTGTGAGTTGGTTAGGAAATTTCTTTGTGTGGTTTTGGTGTTTTGACTTGTTTTTGCAGATCCAAACGAACGTGTAAAAAAAAAAAAAAAAACACTAAAGCAGATCAAGGTGGGCCAGAAACTTGTTCTGCAAGGTAAAATTATATTTTTTGTCATATGCTTCTGGTGGCACTGATGAAACGAACAACAGCCGAAAGCCTTCTGCTGGAAAGGGCCTTCAAAATAAAAAAAAAAATGCATCCACACAATATTATTTATTTTACTGCACCAGATCAAAAAATAGCAGAAAAGGGAGATTTTCTCCTTCACCTCTGACGTCTATCCTGAGGCCTCTGTTTCAAGTCGGCAACCGTCCACCGTGCAGCTGCAGTGCATCAGCATCGAGCTCAATCGATATTATGGTCTTTCCATTACTACTTATTTTGTCTGAAGCTGTGGTGCCAACGCAGGAGCTGCCTATCCGTCTAACAGCCTCTTGGCTGCTCGGTCGTCGTGCACATTTTGTGCGCGGAGCGTTGAGCTGGAGTCTGTCTGCTACTCTGACAGGAGGAAAGCTCTTGGCTCCGGTTCAGGCTGTAAAAAACAGCTGAACGAGAGAGGAAAATAAGCTGCAGGCTCAATAAATTAACAACTCATTTAGCTCTTTTATGCTGCTGGATGTGCGTTCCAACGCAAAAACCTTCGAACGTGGCGAATGTTTAAAAACTTTAAATAAAAAAACAATGAAAAGCAACAATTAATAAATGAAACAGTGGAGGAGGAGGAGGAGGAGGGCGGGTGAAGGTGGAGATGGAGGAGTTATAAATGAAGAACAGAGAAAGAGAGGGAGGAGTGCGGCTTTGCAGTCATTAATTAGCCCGTTAGCTAGAGCCCGGGCGGTGCGGTGAGGGCCTGCGTCTTTGTGGGCCTGAAGGAAATGGGCCACATGTGCGAGCCATTACAAGAACCGACTTAACAAAGACACATGCCTGTCAGCCACCATGGGCTGGGCCGCTGCGCGCACGGCGGCGCACAAAGGGACCGCCACCACCGCTGCGTTCGTGTGAGCGGGCCTGCATCCAAGTTTTTCCACTTGTGTGTGTGTGAGAGGAGAATGCATGTACTGTCCATATGCGTGTGATTATCTGTTACTGTCGACTGTGTTGAGTGTAGGAACGTGTATCTGAGCATGTGTGACTGTATCCATCTAAAAAAAGTATCTACTGTACTTCCCGCCCTATAAGTCGCATCAGTCCAATTATGTCCAATAAAGTGGAAAAATCCATAAATATGATGATTCGCCCTATAAGTCGCATCTATTATGCGTCACCGGTGACGCGTCGCGTATGTTACGCGTCACCGCACATGGCCACGGGAGCGTGCACGGTAGGACTTTAACAAGATTAACACTTAAAAACAATTATTTGTTTGCTGAAAATTATAGCAAAGATGTGTCTGAGCTGAACTTTTCTTTAATAAATGCACGTAATGGTCAAATAAGCTGAATTTAAAAAAAATAGTTTTGCTACGTCGGTGCTGCAAAGCGTGCACGCGCAGTGAGCGGATACGCTTCATTTCTTTAAAATTTAACAAGATTAACACCTAAAAAAATACATTTGTTTGCTGATATTATAGTAAAAGTGTTTCTGAACTTAACCTTTCCTTAATAAATGAACGTAATGGTCTAATCTGCTGGATTTAAATTGTTTCGCTTTGACGGTCTTCCAAACGGTCGCGCGCGCTGCGAAAATAAATTATAAATAAATTGAATTTTCGCTCAAACATCTAAAGATAACTTGTTGTAAATGTCCATCCAGTGATTACTTTCTGTAAGTTTCATCAAAATCTGTTGTGTGGTTCTTGAGCTATTTTGCTAAAAAACACTGAGGTAACAGTAGTTCAGACCTCCAGAGAGCAGGAGGCCGTGCTGCGACAGAGTGAGTCCGAGCAGAGGAGGCTGACGTCGGACACATGAGCTGGGAACGGTCGGTGGACCCTAGCGGCCGAAAGTGGTACTGCTCCATTTTTTTCATAAGAATGGATGGAAACGGTCATATCTCAGCCAAATATTGGTCTAAAATATGGGGAAAAATCCATAAATATGTCGCTTCGCCATAAGTCGCAGGACATGAAAATTAGTTTTAAAAAAGCTGCGACTTATAGGCCGGAAAATACGGTATGTGAAGGGATGAACCGCCATGATGGTTTTGTGAGCGGTGTGCGCGTTTGTAACAATATCTATCAGAATGAGGCCTCGGAAGCATTTCTTTAACCCCTGGACATCCCCTGCTGGCGCTCCACACCACTTAAAACCACATGACAGGAAACCTGGGTCACTTTGAACTAACACGCCCCCTTCACCCCCACCCATCACCCCCACCCATATGAGCTGACAAACACATTGACACCATCCAGTGACTGAAGCAGGAAAAACTGACACCAAAAAAAAAAAAGGCTCCAGCTAGGTTTTTATAGTCTGCATTCATAAAGTTTTCACATATTAGTGCTGATCTATAAACTTTAACATGTAATTTTGAAGAAAAAAAAATGCTGACTATCAGCTATGGCTTGGGCACGCAGTGATGCAACCGTTGAGGCAGAAACCCAGAAAGAGCTGCAGCTTTTCAAGTTTTTAGGCAAAAAAAATAATAAAACTTTCCCGTGGATTTCCTATTTCTTCCATCTGGACAATGTTTTTTTTTTTTCACATGAAGATGTGAACAACAACTGGCACTTTCAGAAAAAAAACAAAAAAAACATGGTTTAGCGAACTGAGGCTCATTCTCGTCAGCTGAAACAGTAGCATTCGGTCAGCTCCTCAGAGTATTGGCCTGAAAGGAGCTGCAGTCTGGAACTGATAAGTAGAAACAGACTGTTGCAGCGCTGCCTGTGTGTCTAAAGCCAACACACATCCGACACGGCGTAAACAGCCCGTACCCAAGTGACTAAACCCTGGAGCGCAGCCAGAATCATTCTAAACCTCTGTACAGTAGATGCAACATATGCTTTTTGCTAACTTGGGTCTGTTTGCCAAGACTCGCTATTGTTCTGGAAATGACGAAAAGTTGCTGCAAACTCCACGATGAGCTAAGACTTTTTAGCATCTTTACAGTGAAAACAAATGTTCCTGTTTCTTGTTTGTTTTACCAGAAAACGGCGTCAAAAGCAGCGGCCTCGGATGTTATCAGTCCATTAAATGGCCGTTATTAGTTGTTATCATCCTCATACGTAGCAGTGAAACTGTCCCACCTACCTCCTAGTAGGGATGCACCGATCCACATTTATCACTTCCGATCCGATCCGATACTTATTAACTCAGTATCGACCGATACCGGTACTTTTCAGATCCGATACTGTTCAGGTATGTGACTCTGTATAATGAAACTTTTGCATCGAAACTATTCATTTTAACATTGTGTGAGATAAACCCAATGAAGACACTTTTAAGCCTTACAATAGGGAACCCACTGACTTCAACAGCACACAGGACAGGAGGCAATTATACCACACACATGTCCTCCTTACTCATGGTGCAGCTGAAAAAACTAAAAAAGCGCTAAGCATGATGGGAAAGACAACATAGCACTCCCCTTAACCAATAAGAGAGTGGATTATAGCTGGAAAACAGATTTAGCTGGAAAACTTTTCCAGCTAAATCTGGAAAACTAAAAACAACAGTAGCTCATGGCTCACTGCTAAAGCTGGAAAACTAAAAAAACGCTAAGCATTATGGGAAAGACAACAAAATCCACTCTCTTATTGGTTAAGGGGAGTGGCTATGTTGTGTTTCCCATCATGCTTAGCACTTTTTTAGTTTTTTCAGCTTTAGCTGGACAAACTATTGGTTATAACTATTGGTTATAATGGGAAAGACAACAAAATCAACTCTCTTATTGGTTAAGGGGAGTGGCTGTGTTGTCTTTCCCATCATGCTTAGCGCTTTTTTAGTTTTTTCAGCTACACCATGAGTAAGGAGGACATGTGTGTGGTATAATTGCCTCCTGTACTGTGTGCTGTAAAAGTCAGTGGGTTCCCTTTTCTAAGGCTGAAGAGTGTCTTCATTGGGTTTATTTCACACGATGTTAAGAAGTGCAGTCACAGAATGTGATTGAACACAAGTGTTCTTTGAAGCTGGATCGGAAAAATATCGGCAGGTTTGATCCGATACCCGATACTTAAATAATGCTGGTATCGGATACCGATACCGATACTGGATCGGATCTGCCCCATCCCTCCTAGTAGGTGATAAGGTACGTTAGTATTGGTTTTTTTTTTTTTTTCGCTGATAGAAGGCAACCTGTCACCGGGGTAAACCAGGAAGTGTTTTATTTTTTTGTCAGCTTCGTACATTTTTTTCAACCCTTTACCTGAACCTAACCTTCCACCTGACCCAGAGGACCAACCCTAAACTTAACCCCGTTACCCTTGTGCCTAAACCTAACCAAGACCCTAAACATAACGCCACACCCTGTGGATTGGTAACTCCTCCTTCCAAAATCTCCCTGAAAATGGGCGTGTCGAGAGACAAGGAGGGGTGGAGGTAGAGTTGTGCTTTTGTTCACGCCTCCACCTGCAACAACCTAAAACAAATTAAACCTCTAGCCAACAACATACACCAAGCAACAACAAAGAATAAACATGTAGATGTATTTATCTATTCCACCCATTCCATCCAAAACCAAAGGCCTAAAAAAATGAAAATGAAAAGAAAAATAAAACCGCTTGTCAGGAGTGAAATGCAGCACTTCCATATAAGGTATGCACTTCTCATCTCTGCAGGGGATTGGCTCTGCTTGAACCACCTTTGTGACATCAGAGTGTACAAGACACATCAGAGTGAACAGTCCTGACCAATATGAAAATTAAGGTGCAATAACCTCTGTTCAACCCAAAGGACTACCGTAAACACAGTTTTAGACCAAATATTGCCAAATATTGCCAATTTACACAGATATGCACAATTATGTGAAAATAAACACAGCCATAGTGCTAGATAATATTTTAAACACATTCTAGGGAGTTTATCAGCTAAAAAAAGTTAATTTTGGGTTTAGTCGCACTTTAAAACCGAAACACGTAGCTAAAAACAGAGCCTATTATCTAGGAGGTACAGGAGGGGCAGTCTGGCCGCTACATATGCGGATGATAACAACTAATAATGGCCATTTAATGACTGATAACGTCCGAAGCGGGTGTCAAGCGTGAATTTTTTTGAAGCATTCACACTATATTGTGATACATTTTTCTTCTGTATGTTTTTCAGTTTCTTTCTTGTTCCACAGTTTAAGCTATTTCAACACATCAAATCAAAACGTTCGGCTCGTTCAGGACAACCCTGCTATGACTTTTGGTACTGGTGCAACATTTTGAAATATTTAGCCTTTTCTGTTCATTTTTTTCTAATAGAAACTGCATTGAGCTCATTTTACATCTTTCAGAGCTTTCGATCTGTTTACAACTTTTTACTGCTCCTTTCACATTTTGTTTGGCTTCAACTTCTTTGTGTACATTTCAACTTTTTTCAGCTATTTCAGCTAATTTCAACTGTTTTTCAGCTGTTTTGTAATCCTTTCATGTTATTTCAACGAACTACAATGTTTGTGTGCTTCTTCTAGCTTTATTCTGCTAAGTTCAGCTTGTTATGCTGCTTTCAACTTATTTCTGCAAGTTTCAGCTTTTTCTGCTATGTCAGCTAGCATTTTGCTGTTCTCTGTTAATTTTAGCTTTTTCAGCCAATTCCACCTTTTTTTAATTTTTGAGCTCGTTCTTTTTCTGCGTAATTCAACAAAAATGTGCTGTCTCCACTTCCTTCTGCTAACAACGCTTTTCCAGCTTTTTTTTAGCCTTTTTTCAGCTGATTATGCAAATTTCTGCTTTTTTTCAGATAATTTCGACATTTTTGTGCTCACTTCTGCTTTTTCAGCATAAATAGGCAAACATGTTTCAGCCTAAATAGGCAAGCATTTTCTGCTTTCTTCTGCTAATTTAAGCTTGCTCTACCTTTTTTAACCACCTTGCAGCATGTTTCCTAGCTCATCTTTAGCTGTTTTAAATTAAATTAAAGTTTTTGGTGGTAATTTCTCTTACCTTCAGCCTTATCAACTTCTTTCTACTAACTTCAGCTTTTTATGTTCCTTTCAACTTTTTCTGCTATTGCAGCTACTAGTTGTTTTGTGCTCATTTTTGAATTTTTAGTTAATGGCACATTTTTCGCCAATTTCAGCTCATTCCACTTCCTTCTGGTAGTTTAAGCTTCCTTCTGCCTTTTCAGCTACTTTGATGCTAATTTCAGCTTTTTTCTTCTAATTTTTCTTCTCATTTCTACAGAAGCGTATTGCAGTCATCCATGAGAAAAACAAATTGGAGCTTATGTAGTAATGATGTGATACGTATGTAGTAAAAACGTGATACTATGTAGTAATAACGTGATACTATGTAGTAAAAACGTGATACTATGTAGAAATAACATGATACGTATGTAGTAAAAACGTGATACTATGTAGTAAAAACATGAAACTATGTAGTAAAAACATGATACTATGTAGTAAAAACGTGATACGTATTTAGTAATACCGCCTACAACTCCCGCACAACACAAGTTCTGTGTTAAGAGAGGTGGGAAAAGAAGGTATGGAGACGCCGCTAATGTCGAACCGGCTAACACCATAGACTTAATATGCCTGTGGTTAGCACAAACTCCTTTTTTATTTTATTCCATCCATCCATCCATTTTCTTCCGCTTATCCGGGGTCGGGTCGCGGGGGTAGCAGCCTAAGTAGGGAGGCCCAGACTTCCCTCTCCCCAGCCACTTGGAGCAGCTCCTCTGGGGGAATCCCAAGGCGTTCCCAGGCCAGCCGAGAAACATAGTCCCTCCAGCGTATCCTGGGTCTTCCTCTGGGTCTCCTCCCGGTGGGACATGCCCGGAACACCTCACCAGGGAGGCGTCCAGGAGGCATCCTAACCAGATGCCCGAGCCACCTCAACTGGCTCCTCTCGATGTGGAGAAGCAGCGGCTCTACTCCGAGTCCCTCCCGGATGACTGAGCTTCTCACCCTATCTCTAAGGGAGAGTCCAGCCACCCTGCGGAGAAAACTCATTTCAGCCGCTTGTATCCGAGATCTTGTTCTTTCGGTCATAACCCAAAGCTCATGACCATAGATGAGGGTGGTTATTTTATTTATCCAATAAATAAATAAAAAGTAAAATAAGTTCAACCAGGTCAGGATCGAACCTGGGTCGTTGGAGCGGAAAGCAGACGCGCTTTCCATTGTGCTACTGAGGCATGTGACTTTTTGCAGGTCTACTAGGAACCGCCCCTCCCAAAATACTGGCTATGCGAATGCTACATCTATACTTATCACGCTATTACTAAATACGTATCACGTTTTTACTACATAGTATCACGTTATTACTACATAAGCTCCAAAAATGTTTTTTCATGGTTGACTGCAATACGCTTCCATACATTTCTGCTTACTTTAATCTATTCAACAATGTTGTTTCTACTTTCTTCAGCTGAGCTCTTCCACTTCAGCTCCATTTCAGCATGTTTCTTTTAGATAATTTCAGCTGTTTTTCAGCAAGTTCTTCAGAAATAAGCATTCTGCATTCTTGCAGGAAATGCAATTTCTCTAGTTGCAAAAGGTTTTGGATTCAGCTCAAATAATTGTGAAACAAGAGTTACTCTGAATTGGTTTTAATCTGTATTCACAGCAGACTTTTTTCAAAGTTGTGCATGAAAAAAAGATGCGTTCAGGAGCTTTTTGTTTTCCACACATCCCTTCATCCTCCAAACCGTTTCGACACAGTATCCATTGCTTCACAGCATGGAAGAGGACCCGAGCAGGAGCCGGGTTTTATGGTCTCTCTCTCTCTCTCTCCCCCGGGGCTGAGAATCCTAATGAAGTCCGATCTGAGCTTTATTAAGAGCTAAGAGTGAGGTCTGGCAGAAAAAGAAAAAAAAAAAACTAAGGGAAGAGGGAGGGACAAAACAAGCCTCATTAACTCCATCAAACCTCCAGAGCATATAGGGAGATCCAAAGCTCTGGACTGATGGGGGGTAAACTGGATACGAGGCTGGACTGATCACAGCACCAAGTGTTTTCAGATCCTGTCTGAAGCTGATTCAATTTAGCAGTAGTCTAACCACTTAAAACAAAATAAAAAATAAAATAAAATAAACTGATCAAATACATACAGGCAAAATTCCCACGTGGCTACGAGCCACAGCGTGCAAATTTGCCAGCGTTAGCTTCCCAGCTGGTGGTCATTTCTTGGTGGGTCTGTATGTATATACAGTGATAATCAATCTAGAAGTGGCTCAACGAGACAGATGCCTGAGAGATAGAATAAGACACAGAAAAAAAAACAGGGGGAAAAACTGGAAAAATAAAGAAGAAATGTCTTGTAAAGGTACGGGATGTAACAAGGAGATTTGTTTTATTTGCAGAAAAAGTGAAAATATAGAAATAGAAAACAGCTGTTCACAACAGGTGTGGAGGGAAAACAACATTTAAAGAGAGCGAGTGTAGTACATTTTAGGATAAAGAGGGTAACGCATGTTGATGTACAGTTGTCACTCTAGCGGTTTTTCAACGATTGTCAACTTTAATATTACTCAGGACGGTCAAAATAAAAAGTTTTTTTTTTTTTCGGGCAGGCGCTGCCATTTTGTAGGTTTCTTTCAATAAGGCTATACTGTATTTCCAGTTCAAAGAACTACATTACCCAGAAGCCAACAGTGCATCCGGCCACTGCTTTCTGCCGAAATGGAGGGAAAGTTTTGATCCAAACCTGACTAAAAAGTTTGGTCCTTCTTCATAATGACTTGGGTGCCCAGTTGCTGCAAAGAGCCGTACGGGACCGGACCAGAACCAGACCAAGGCTGGTGAGTACCCATATACAATTTTGCAGTAGCTGCTGTGTAGTACATACATGCATGTTGTTAAAATTATGTAGGTTTAAGAGTTTAGATCAGTGCAAGAGTGTGGGAAGGGTTTAAAAAGCTTTAAAATATATAAAAATACTCAAATAAAATATGGCGTTCTTGGTTTTCCACCTATCACCGGGGTGTGTGGAACGTAACCCCCACTATAATTGAGGTACAGACAGTACCACTGTACAAACAACTGTGCAAGGGGAGGCCTGAAGCATTCTGGGATACTGACTTCTGGTTAATCATTGCAACAGTGAATGATCCATCCATAACCATGGTGGATATGTTATCACCATCGTGTATGATTATGCATGTCTGCAGGCTGCTATTCATGGCAACCTAACTAAAGGTCATGACCCCTTGTGGTGTTGCCATTCTCCAATCACACATTGATCATAGAGGTGGAGGCAAATCATCAAGATCATCCAAGCTGGGGGACCAAGGACAGATGAAAAAAACAAATTCAACTGGAGGGAAGGAAAGGAGGAAGAGGCTGAAGTAACGAGCAGCTGGAGGTCTGCAGTGGGCGAGACGTAACAAAAAAAAAAAAAGCGAGAGCAGCAGAGATGTTTGTGATGTTTGGAGGAAGGTGTGTGTGCAGACTGACCTGGATCTGTTGCTGGAGAATGTTGATCTTGTGCTGTTGCTGCAGGAGCTGCTGCTGTTGTCGACCAATCTGCACAAACATACAAACACAATGAAGTTGACATTTCACCTGGGGGCAAGTATCGTGGTACTTTCTGACTAAACTGGAGACTGAGTCAAAATATACAGGTCTA
>JBBPBX010017352.1:0-36856 GCA_038048925.1 Garcialebias charrua
GTAGATGTTTTATGTGTCCAAGAGACCAAGTGGAAGGGCAGCAAGGCTCGCAGCATTGGAGCAGGGTTCAAACTGTTTTACCATGGTGTGGATAGAAAGAGAAATGGAGTAGGGGTGGTCCTGAAGGAGGAGTTGGCAAAGAATGTAGTAGAGGTGAAGAGAGTGTCAGATAGGGTGATGTGTCTGAAGGTAGAAGTAGAAGGTCTGATGCTAAACATAGTCAGTGGTTATGCTCCACAGGTTGGATGTGATGGGGAGGAGAAAGATACATTTTGGAAAGATCTGGATGAAGTGATAGAGAGTATTCCCAGGGAGGAAAGAGTGGTGATTGGAGCAGACCTGAATGGACATGTTGGTGAAGGAAACAGAGGGGATGAGGAAGTGATGGGTAGGTTTGGTGTCAAGGAAAGAAACCAGGAAGGACAGATGGTGGTGGATTTTGCCAAGAGAATGGAAATGGCTGTAGTCAATACCTATTTCCAAAAGAGGGAGGAACATAGAGTGACCTATAAGAGTGGAGGAAGGAGTACGCAGGTCGACTACATTCTGTGTAGAAGAGGAAACCTGAGGAGATTGGAGACTGTAAGGTTGTGGCAGGGGAGAGTCGTGGCCAGACAGCATCGGATGGTTGTGTGTAGAATGACTGTTGTTGTGAAGAAGAGAAAAAGAGTAAAATCAGAGAAGAAGACCAAATGGTGGAAGCTAAAGAAGGAAGAATGTTGTGAGAAATTCAGAGATGAGCTGTTAAAGGCTCTGGGTGGTAAGAAAGAGCTTCCAAGTGACTGGGCTACTACAGCAACAGTAATTAGAGAGACAGGTAGGAAGGTACTTGGTGTGTCATCTGGACAGAGAATGGATGATAAGGAAACCTGGTGGTGGAATAGTGAAGTGCAGGACGCCATTCAAAGAAAGAGATTAGCCAAGAAGAAATATGACAGTGAGAGGACTGAAGAGAGGAGACAGGAATATAAGGAGATGGGACATAGAGCAAAGAGGGAAGTAGCTAAGGCAAAGCAGAGGGCGTACAATGAGTTGTATGGGAGACTGGACACTAAAGAGGGCGAGAAGGACTTGTACCGATTGGCAAGACAGAGGGATCAGGCTGGAAAGGATGTGCAGCAGGTTAGGCTTAGGGGTGTAACGATACACAAAACTCACGAGACGAGACAAATCACAGATCTCGCGAGAACGAGACGAGATTTTAATATTAGTTCAAGAAAACTTCAAAGATCGGTTTTATGCCGCAAAAAGGCTTTTATTCTGTTTTAACATGTATTACAAACCCAACTGATGTCTTCATTTTACTGATTGAATCTCCTTAGACCTTAGAACGTTCAACTTTGTTTAAAAAAATAGATATTCACGCAGGACTTTCCAAAACTGACTCTGCAGCCGTCACTCACCAGTGTTGCCAGATTGGGCGGTTCACCGCGATTTTCCTTCTGACTTTTGCGGGTAGAGATTGCTTTGGGTGGGTGGGACTCTATCTGGCAACACCGGTCACACCGGTGTTTACACGCGTGTCTTTACATTCGGGGCAGCGTCGGCAGCGCCGGGACCCTCCATCAATGTAGAGGCGTCTGCGGCACCGGGACCCTCCATCAGTAGTTGGGGCGTCTTCTATAGCAACTTCATCCGGCGAAGCCATGCTGTCCGTGACGCTGACTTGCTAGGGGCTCTGCTAGCATTAGCATTAGCGTCTCGCGAGACAACGTTACCTCTCAACGAGAGATATCGCGGGAGTTTAATATCGCGAGATCTCGTACAACGAGATCTCGTTACATGCCTAGTTAGGCTTATTAAAGATAGGAATGGGAATGTTCTAACAAGTGAGGAGAGTGTGATGGGAAGATGGAAGGATTACTTTGAGGAGCTAATGAATGAAGAGAATGAAAGAGAAAGAAGAGTGGAGGTCATAGAAACTGTGGACCAGGAAGTGGGAAAGATTAGTGAGGGTGAAGTCCGGAAAGCTCTGAAAAGAATGAAGAAGGGGAAGGCAGTAGGACCTGATGACATACCAGTGGAGGTTTGGAAATGTCTTGGAGAGATGGCAGTGAGGTTTTTGACTCAAATATTTAATGGAATATTTGAGGGTGAGAAAATGCCTGAGGAATGGAGAAGAAGTGTGCTGGTTCCCATTTTTAAGAACAAGGGTGATGTACAGAGTTGTAGCAACTACAGGGGAATTAAGTTGATGAGCCACACGATGAAGATCTGGGAGAGAGTTGTGGAAGGAAGGCTTAGACAAGAGGTGACTATCTGTGAGCAGCAGTATGGTTTCATGCCAAGAAAGAGCACCACAGATGCCATCTTTGCTTTGAGGATGTTGATAGAGAAGTACAGAGAGGGTCAGAAAGAACTCCATTGTGTGTTTGTGGATTTAGAAAAAGCATATGACAGGGTGCCAAGAGAGGAGGTGTGGTATTGCATGAGGAAATCTGGAGTGGCAGAAAAGCAGTGACGTGCGGTCAGGGCAGGCAAGTGAGGCCACGCCTCCCCTGTCATCATAGAAAGAAAAAAATGTGAATTGAAAAAATAAATGTAATTATTGTATTCATCTAAAAAAGCTAAGTCTGGTCCTCTGGACATTCAAAAAATAAAACAAAACAAAGCAAAAAAAAAAATGTAGAAACGTTTCGTCTTTCGTCCGACTTAGACTTAGCTTTTTTAGATTTTTCTACCTGGATTATTGAGCATGCATCAGAGTATTGTATTTATCCTTTGATTTGTACTATAAACCTATTTTACTAAAAACTAAACCAGTTTTAAGTTGTTTTTTAGTCAAAATCACCAATTTTTCTTATTTAGCGTTCAAATGTACTGAGATGAGATGTGCAGACGTACGCAGAGGCACGAGCTGCTTTGCTTCAGATTGCGCAATCACTCGGCTGACGTGCTACATGCTACAGTGTGAGCCCGTATTCCTGTACCTTTTATGTCGCTATTAAAATGTCCAAATACTTTTGCTATATAAACTACATTTCCAAAGGTGGGCACAGACCGCTAGAGAGCGCTAAAGCGTTAATCCGCTTACAGCGGACCTAAATTATTTGTCAGCGTTTTTGTGGTTTGACTAACTTTTATAATTCATAAGCGGATTTGTGCTATTTTTATTTAAAATGCAGTACCGCTAATAACTAATTATCTATCAGTAAAAAAAAAAACTTATTTACAGGCTCTCGCTGGCTCTCGTAGCTGCTTTTTCCCCCATTGGTGCAAGTACACCGGGAGCAGAGAGGAGGGAGGGGGAGCAGCAGAGGGGAGAACAGACGCGGATCTACCATGTAGGCAAATGATGCCGTTGCCTGGGGCTCCCAATCAGCAGGGGCCCCGGCCCCGCCGCGCCCCGGCCAGTCACCTACATCACTAACATTGCTCATGCTTGTTAATCAGGGTATATGCAGAAATTCTAGAGTTGAATTTAATACCTTTTAATACCTTTTTAATACCATCAAAATATTTTTTAATACCATCACGGCACCGAGCTGTAACCGTAGCGGCAACCTGTTGTACTTCAGTTCCATGCAACTAATTGTAAAGTGATAAGATTACTGTCATTTTCTTCCTAAACTTTGGTAGTAAATGTAGTTTTATAACAATTACTGGATACAGTACATCAATTTGCTTCTTGCCTCAATAAAAGCACTGACCTATTTGTTATTTAAATCTAACCCAAGAGAAAAAGTTTAATTGTTCCCACACAACATATCTCTAATGGCAAACAAAAAACTGTAAACTTGAAAACAGAACAGTTTAGTTAAAATAATTCAACACTGAACACATGCATAATTCAAAAAGAGAGGGAGAAAAATAATAAATACTGTATTTTTCATCCTGTAAGTTGCAGTTTTTTGCATAATTTACATGCCTTGCAACTTATAGGACGAAGTGACATATTTATAGATTTTTTTCCCATATTTATAAACCATTTGACTGAAATATGACTGTTTCCATTCATTCTGACTGAAAAAAAAAAAACAGCAGTTCCTGATGGCCCCATAGTAGTAATAGTATGGCATGCTGTTGGCTGTTGTATCATGTAATAGGAAAACGTGCCTATAATGACAAATTTAAAAAAAGTTCAAGACAAAAACAACTGGACTTTATTTATTATACTATTATACTATACTTTGTTTTTTTTATTGCACTTTTTAGAATTCACCATGTCCTGGATGACTGAGAATCTTCACTAGCTATTAATGACCCAATCGGCCTGCCATACTCTCCCCACCTCTCTGCTCACTGCTTCAATCCAGCAGCAAGCTGCACCACGGTGGCGAAATGCAGCTAATTTGACCATTAAAGTGCATTTATTAAGAAAATGATAGACAGAAACACATCTCTGCTATAATTTCGAGCTAACAAATAATTGTTTAGGTATTTTTCTTGTTAAATGACGGCGAAACGAGCCGCGCTCCTTTTTCCTGTTTTCACCGCTGAGCGATCACGGTGCACACAGGCAGCGACACTTTAAAAAAATAAATAAAGCCGATTTAACCATTAAAGTACATTTATTAAGAAAACGTTAGACTGAGACACACCTTTTGCTATAATTTCGAGCTAACAAACAATTGTTTAGGTAAATTTCTTGTTAAATGTCGGAGGATAAAGCCGCAATCCTTTCCTGTTTCTTTTTACAGACATGATACCAGCTGTAGGTGCGCGCGCACACTGACTGACGATATGACGTCTTTGTTTTAGCTAAGGTCCTACTTGAAACATAAAATTAGAAAAGATAAATAAATTCACAGACCTTTTTTTAGACGACAGAACAAGAAAAATATAGTTGTGTAGGTTTAAAAAATTTACTACCTCGTCAGATGACGTTTATTACCTTTTAATACTTTTTAATGGCCTTAATTTGTGTTAATTTCATTTACTACCTTTTAATACCTTTTACAACCCCGCAGATACCCTGTTAATGTACATTTAACATAAAAATAATTATAGTTACGATGATAACGATAATTAAAAACGCAATACAAAAACCGGTCGATTTCTGTATCCCCCTACTAAAAATGGACTATTCCATCTTGACATCTTCCGGGTCAGAGGTGAACTCGGGGGCTAATTCTGTGGCTAGCTGGTTGCGCTCGGTGTGTTCATAAATCATGGGAGAACCCCGCTGTATCAAGCTAAATTAACGCGGCCGGAGGATTGTATTCTGTGTTTTGTGTCGACCACTCGACGGTGAGTCGTTCGTTTTATGTATTTGGGTTCCTTTTATGAAATAGAAATGCGGTGGCGAGTCTGGCGACACGCCCATGTATTTGAGATTTAAAAGTGGTCTTAGGGATTAAAAGATCATTCTCATTTTGTTAATTTCGTGGCCGAATAGAATATATATACGTAAAGTATTAAATAAATCCTTTGATTTTTGTAATTTCATCCTTTTAGGATCATTTTAGTTACTTTTCATTAAATCTGTTGACTGCCTATAGAAATTTTGATAACAGTTTAGTCCTGTGTATAAAGTAATGCTAATTTTTGTTTTGTTTATGACCTTGTTTAGGTCAGGGTTTTTTTCACCCCCTGTTCCCACCCAGGATGGCAAGCTACCGGATCCCCGCAGCTGTGCGGTAGGACTTAAATTGCACCAAACTATTTGTTTTTTTCTGGACATATTACCCTGGATCATGAACTACAAACTACCAGATTATTGATTGATGGACCTTTAATCATCCGGGATTCAAGAACTGATTTAAAATAGAAAAAAAAAGAACTCTTGGGTGTAATCAGGGTCTGTTTTGTTGTGTGTATTTTGTCTATTGGTTATACTCAAAGAAAATGATTATTATTACAAACAATATTATTATAAATACCTTCCTGTCTATTGGTTATACTCAAAGAAAATGATTATTATTACAAACAATATTATTATAAATACCTTCCTAAGTCTATACAATACAAACAACTTAAAACTTGCTTCTTGTCTGATGGTGTTTTTTATTTTAGAATTAGCGGTTTAGAATTTAGCTTCCCCTAATTTTCATAAGACATTAGTGCTTTTGAAATTGCGGACCTAAATAAATTAATTAGTGCTTTAGAAATAGCGGAACTAATTTTTGGATTAGCGCTGCCCAGCACTGTACATTTCTATAGTTTAGCTGGTGAATATAATGTCTCGTGTTTTTGTCTAAAACTGTATGTGCGCTGAGCGATCTCATAAAACGGCTGTGAATCCACACACACACACACGGCGAGCCTCTGGAGGCGGGGCTAGTGAGCTCAAGGTTCTGTTTCAGCCTCGTGCTGCAGGAGGAAGTGCAGTGTTTAAAGACCGTGTAAAGTGAAATTAAATGTGTGTTTTGAGTTTGTCACACGGCATAAATATGTGTTATTAATCACCCATATAAATCTGACTGATTAAAAACATTGTTTTCCTTATAAAATTAAGTCTCAAAAATAATGAAAAATCATAATTGTGCCCTGGTCTGAAACGCTGGGGGCGTGTCAGCGCGTGGGCGTGGTTTCAGCGCAGTACTGCCCCCGTGTCCTGCCCCCTGAAGATGTTCGCGAAGGCTGGCAGCCTAATTGGAGTTCTCCAGCCCTACTCATTTGAACCTCCAGATAAAAATATAGGAAACCAAAGAGGTCAGTGAAAAGCAATTGTCAGCACTTGTCCACTCTGTCAGTGGCTGTGCGCGGGGACGGTGTGTCCACTCTGTTTGTCAGTGGCTGCACGCGGGGGACGGTGTGTCCACTCTGTTTGTCAGTAGCTGCACGCGGGGGACGGTGTGTGTGGCTGTGCGCGGGGGACTTGAGGTCCACTCTGTGTGTCCGCGGCTGACAGCAGCAGAGATCAAGTAAATAAAATAAATAAAGTCACCAAGCGGGTGCCCTGACCATTGCGACATCCAGGGAAGATGCAGGAACGAGGCATAATTGATTAGCTAGCTAACAATGAACAAAATATCTATGCTATTGCTATCTGATGCTATCTGCGATTCGCGAGTGAATGGCTCCACCGATGCGAAGAACTAATTTATACGGCTGGAGCTGCAGGGGGTGGGGCTTTAGACCGCGTGACGAAACGCGGTCACATTTAAACCACGCCTAAAAAATCCTGAAGCAGACATATCTTTAAACAAAGTTTGATCTATAACTCCAAAATTAATTGAGCTACAATTTTGAGACTTTTTACTCATTTACAAGATTACAATTATGACATTTATAATGTTTATTGAAGAAAATATTGAAATTCACTTTACACGGTCTTTAAGTAACAGAGCAAAAAGAGTAACTTTTCACAATCTACAATTATAGAACATTAAACACTTAACTAAAAGTTTTAGTTTTTTGTTAACAATTTAGTTTTGATCATTTTTAAACATCAGCACAGAGTTTACATTTTTAACATGATTTCACAAAACATTCCACAATTCAACTCTCTGTATTGAAATAAACCATCCCTTCAAACTAGTTCTACACCTTGGCTTTGCAAAAATGTCAGTTCCCTTTAGACTAGCAGCTTTCTCTCTTAACAAAATACATTTGAGGGTTCTATTAGCCTACTAACAAAATATTATAGTCCACCAAATCATAAAACATCAGTACTTTGAGTTGTCTAAATAATATATTAGATAGATGACATTAAGGCTTTCTTGTAATAATTCTCACAGCTCTTTTCTGTAAAATTAAAACAGATTTTGTTATAGCTTAATTTAATTTATAAGTAAAGGTAAGACTTAAAGGGATTGTGACATGATTTTTTACTATTCATAAAATTGCTCAAAATATATATATTTTATCATTTAAATATGTTTGTTTTTGCAAACAAAATGATAAATCACTTTAATTTTGCTTTAAAAGTGATTTTGAACTTCAAGCCGTGTTTAATCATGGGAAATCCGATTACACTCGAACGCACCATATGTGATGTCACACTGGGCAGAGGGCTGTGGTGTCTTTAATAGCGGACAATTTAAAACTGGACGAATTTAGCAATCTATGTGAAGATTTGAGCTATTTGTCTTCATTTTGGGAAGCAGAAAATTGTTTGGGTGATGGAACAAGAAACAACAGGATCTAATTTAGGTCTGATGCTGTATCAGACTTCCTTCATGTCGAGCTGCTCATACCTGCGCACTGTGACAAGCCCAGAGCTCTGCCCGGTGTGACATCACAGATGGTGCGTTCGTGTGTAATGGGATTTCCCATGATTAAACACGGCTTGAAGTTCAAAATCACTTTTAAAGCAAAATTAAAGTGATTTATCATTTTGTTTGCAAAAACAAACATATTTAAATGATAAAATATATATATTTTGAGCAATTTTATGAATAGTAAAAAAATCATGTCACAATCCCTTTAAATAATTTCTTCTCCAAATTAAATGTGCTTTTTTGTGTACTACAGTTTGTATGTGTAAAGATTGCTGATATGAGATTTCAAACACAACCCGTTAACTGCTTCCAATCAAATGGCGAATAAATTACTCTGTAGGGTTCATGTATTATAAAAGAAGAAAATAATGTGATCCAAAGTGCTGAAGAAGCTATGGCAGACAGAAGCCAAAATGTGGAGAACATTTTTTGTCTGTTTTTTATTATACATATGAAAAAACTGCACAGTGCCTCACCAGCCATGAACCTCACCGCACGTCACTGCAGAGAAGTATATTAGACTGGTACAGGACATGTATGAAGACAGCAGGACAGTGGTGAGATGTGCTGTAGGAGTGACAGATAGCTTCAATGTGGAGGTGGGATTGTATCAAGGATCGACTCTGAGCCCCTTCTTGTTTGCTCTGGTGATGGACCGACTAACAGATTAGGTCAGGCAGGAATCCCCATGGACTATGATGTTTGCAGATGACATTGTGATCTGTGGGGAGAACAGGGAACAGGTGGAAGAGAACTTGGAGAGGTGGAGGTATTCACTTGAAAGAAGAGGAATGAAAGTCAGCTGTAGTAAGACAGAGTACATGTGTGTGAATGAGAGGGAGGCTGGTGGAACAGTGAGGCTACAAGGGTCAGAGGTCACAAAGGTGCAGGACTTCAAGTACTTGGGGTCCACTGTCCAGGAAAATGGGGAATGTGGTAAAGAGGTGAAGAAGAGAGTCCAGGCAGGATGGAGTGGATGGAGAAAAGTTTCAGGAGTGATTTGTGACAAAAAGGTGTCAGCAAAGGTCAAAGGAAAAGTTTACAAGACAGTGGTGAGACCAGCTATGTTGTATGGTCTGGAGACAGAGACATGGACAAAAAGACAGGAGAAAGAACTGGAAGTGTCAGAAATGAAGATGCTGAGGTTCTCCTTAGGAGTGACAAGGATGGATAAGATCAGGAATGAGATCATCAGAGGTACAGCACATGTTGAACAACTGGGAGATAAAGTTAGGGAGGCCAGACTGAGATGGTTTGGACATGTCCAGAGGAGGGACAGTGGGTATATTGGTAGAAGGATGTTAGAAATGCAGCTGCCAGGAAAAAGACAAAGAGGGAGACCAAAGAGGAGATATATGGATGCAGTTAGAGAGGACATGGAGGTAGTTGGAGTGAGGACAGAGGATGCAGAGGACAGAGTGAGGTGGAGGAGGATGACTCGCTGTGGCGACCCCTGAAAAGGGAAAAGCCGAAAGAAGAAGAAGAAGATGTATGTATATATATATATATATTGATATATATATTGATATATATATATTATATATAATATATATACACAAGTATATATATAATAATATAATAATAATAATAAACTTTATTTGTATAGCACCTTCCAACAATGCCTTGCATTGACCAAGGTGCTTAACAGGATAAAAAGATGAATAAACTGGAACAATAAATCAATGAAAATAGAATAAGAAACAACAGCAATAAAAGAAGGCAATGGAAATAAAAAATGCTACATACTAAAATAACACTAAAATAACACAAATAATAAAAGTTACACACTGAGAGTTTTTTTTGAACAAGAGGAAATAAAAAGGCAATGTAAATAAAAAATGTTACATATTAAAATACCAAAAGTAATAAAAGTTACACACTGGAAGCTTATTTGAACTAGTGGAAATAAAAAGGCAATGGAAATAAAAAATGCTACATACTAAAATACCAAAAGTAATAAAAGTTACACACTGAAAGCTTTTTTGAACAAGTGGGTCTTCAGTCTGGTTTTGAACAGAGTCAGATCAGAGGTGGCACGCAGCTCAAGGGGGAGCTGTTCCAGGCTTTTGGGCCGGCAACAGAAAATGACCGGTCTCCCCATTGTTTGTACCTTGAGCGAGGCACCTCCAGCAGGTGTTGACTGGCAGATCGTAAAGCTCTGCCGGGCTGATGGGCTTTCAAAAGTTCTGAGATGTACAGAGGAGCAAGTCCATTCAGAGCTTTGAAAACAAACAGCAGCAGCTTGAACTGTATCCTGAACTGAACCGGGAGCCAGTGTAGAGAGGACAGGACAGGAGTGATGTGTTCATATTTTCGTGTGTTGGTCAAAAAGCGCGCGGCAGAGTTCTGTACAAGCTGTAAACGGGAGATGGAGGATTGATTAATACCAACATACAAAGCATTACAATAATCAAGTCTGGAGGTCACAAAGGCATGGATGGCCTTCTCCAGATCACCACGGCTGAGAAATGACTTGACTTTGGAGAGCAGACGGAGCTGGAAAAAGCTGGTCTTGACAACAGAACTGATCTGTTTATCAAACTTTAAGTTGGAGTCAAGCTGCACTCCAAGATTTCTGACCACCGGGTTGAAGTGGGGGAGGGGAAAACCAACACTGGGACTGGGAAGGATGTTGCTGGTGTCACCAGGTGCACCAAATAAAATGCATTCAGTTTTATGCATTATTATTATTATTATAACCGACCCGCACCAGCAAGTGGAAAAGGGGCATATAAGGATTCACAGTCAGTGAGATCTTTGACCAAGACATTAATCTTTTTTATAGCATGTACCTCAGGAGTCTTTTGCTTTGTTTGTATTTGTAGTGAAAGTGAAAACATTTCCCCTCTTTCCTTCCTTCAGGTAACATGGCAAAGAACAAGCAGAAAGGCAAAAAACAGAAGAACGTCTTCCAAGTGGCAAACAAGCATTTGAAGCTTAAGAACAAAACCAAACCTGTCACAACAGCTCTAAAAAATGTAAGATTCTGTTTTTCATTTTGACATTTTTCTCCTGAATTCTGAATACATTAACCTTCTCCTCAAACACAATGTGTGATGCAAAACTCAGTTTGGATTCACTTAAGCATCGCTTGTGTCTTGACAGATTAATGCAGTGAAAAAGGACAAGGTGGAGAACCTGAATCAGATGTTTACAGAAGTCCAGAACGATGTGAAGAACGTGTCCAAGTATGTTCCTCTTGAATCAAAGAAACAAACACAGGTAGAAGAGAAAACACTGTTTCATACTCGAACATCATTTTTATACAAATATTAATGCATATGTTTTAACTCTTTAGGTTGTCAAAGAGCCACCAAAGGAACCGGTAAACGTTGATAACGCTGCTCAGCTGTTCTCTCAGCTTTAACAGAGCAAAAAGGAACAACTGACTAATTTTACTTCCAAAGGACCTTCTGGTTTCAAGTCGAATGGGAATAGCAGATCTAGAAAGAAAAAAAAAGCTGCAGAAATGACATGAGGTTCAAACTCAAGCTATTCACTGCAACCAAGACAGTTGTTTGAAGATGGTTGTTCTTGTTCTGTGTGCAAAGTGTTTGCTTTCTCTGGGCAACTCTGCCAATAAAGATTTGTATTGTAACTGTAAATAATTAGTAAATAGCATGCCATATTTAAAGTAAGATGTCTTCAAATGGAAAACCAACACACATTTGGGCAAAATAAACAAAATGTACTGACCTAAGAGAGCTGTATATATGACTTGTTGTTTACTGTTCTGAAACATATTTTAAAGGAAAAAAAGGTTTGTAAGCTCAATCATCCAGGTAGATAACAAAAAGGTTACTGGTAAATCATGTCCAGACCTGTCAAAATAAACAATAATCAATTATCCTGATGCATGCTCAATAATCCAGGTAGAAAAATCTAAAAAAGTTAATTCTGGTCCTCTGGTCATTCAAAAAACAAAACAAGTTCACACGTGAAGATGTAAAAAATGGCAGGCTGGCTTTCTTGGACTGTCTTCTTCTTTCGGCATTTCCCCTTTCATGTGTCACCACAGCGAGTCATCATCCTCCACCTCACTCTGTCCTTTGCATCCTCTGTCCTCACTCCAACTACCTTCATGTCCTCTCTAACTGCATCCATATACTGTATCTCCACTTTGTCTTTTTCCTGGCAGCATTCTTCACTTTCCTCTTCTCCCTCTGTCTCCTGACATGTTTCCCTCCTCGGGGTCTTCGACTAACAGTAGCACAATTTCTGCCGGCACCCTGTTTGTCAACAGCACCGGTGGCGGTCGTTGTTAACCCGGTCCTCGACCGATCCAGTATGGTTTTGCTTTGATGAACTCGCATTATGGTTTTGGCAAAAGTGTTTTACATTGGATGCCATTCCTGACACAACCCTCACCATTTACCCGGGCTTGGGACCGGCATAAGAGATACACTGGTTTGTGCTCCCTAGTGGCTGGTTTGTCTTTCTTGGACTGTGAGGTCTCAGTTTCTGATGGAGGGTATTTGCAAATTGAGGTGTACTGCAAACCCACCCACACAGACCAGTATTTACAGTTCGACTCCCCTCAACCTTTGGAGCACAAGTTAGGAGTCATCAGGACTCTGTACCACAGAGCAGACAGCGTCCCCACTAACTCAGGAGCCAGGCAGAAGGAGAAATCCCACACAAGACAGGATATCCACATTGCTCTAGAGCCTAACTGGGCCTTCCTGAAAGCAGAGAAGAAACCCAAACAGGACTCCAGCCAGCCATCAGGTGAAAAGGAGGAACCCAGACCAGTGGTCATTCCGTATGTTGCAGGAGTTTCAGAGAAATTGAGATGTTTATTTTCTAAACACAACGTCCCAGTGGCTTTTAAACCCCAAAATACATTACGGCAAAGACTGGTTCATCCCAAAGATCCAGTCCCCTGGCACAAACAGAGTAATATTGTGTATGCTGTTCAGTGTCAGGAGGGTGATCAGTCTTATATCGGGGAAACTAAACAGCCACTGGCCAAAAGGATGGCCCAGCACAGAAGATCAACATCATCAGGTCAGGACTCTGCAGTCTACACTCATCTCCAGGCCAGCGGTCACTCTTTCAGGGATGAAGATGTTCACATCCTTGATAGAGAGGAACGATGGTTTGAGAGAGGAGTAAAGGAGGCCATCTTTGTGAAAAGAAACCGTCCATCATTAAACAGGTGGAGGCCTCCGGGTTCAACTGTCCCCCTCTTACAATGCTGTTATTGCTAGTATCACTCAGCCCTCTGTGAATAGCAAACAACCATCAGGGTGCTAACGATCCATCGTTAGGCTGATGGTCCTCCTTGATCATGTGAGCAGCTGGTTTCGGCTGTCATCAGCAAACTGGTTGATCCACTGTGAGAGGGTGCCTATTTATAAGACTGAGCTGAATACAGCATCTCAGACTGAGGAAGTCTTTCGGACAAAAGACGAAACGTTTCTACTTATTTTTTATTAATAATAATAATAATAAAATAAACTTTATTTGTATAGCACCTTCCTACAATGCCTTGCATTGACCAAGGTGCTTAACAGGATAAAAAGATGAATAAACTGGAACAATAAATCAATGAAAATAGAATAAGAAACAACAGCAATAAAAGAAGGCAATGGAAATAAAAAAATGCTACATACTAAAATACCACAAAGTAATAAAAGTTACACACTGAAAGCATTTTTGAACAAGTGGAAATAAAAAGGCAATGGATTATTATTATTTATTTATTTATTTTTTTAAATGTCCAGAGGACCAGACTTAACTTTTTTTTAGAATAAATCAATTAATCGCATGATAAATAAAAACGATCAACCTCATTTTCATTTATCGGCTTTATCGTTTCTTTGTGTCTCTCTTTCTACTGAAGACACTGGATGACAAAAAGCTCAACTCTGGTGCTCTTCACTGACTCCTCTCTTTCTCTTTAAAAATCTGTTTTAATGACCCAAAATCACGTTTTTGGATAATTAAAAGAAGCTAAGTGTAGAAGCTATACTACAAGCTAAGCTAGCAGGCTGACCTCAGGAAAAAACTTGTCTTGTAAAGCTCCAAAATTCATGGTTGAAACCCGTGCCTTGGTGTAAAAAGCTGTTTTTCTCTGCAAAAAGTTGAGAACTTGTTTACTGATTTTTTTTTAATTAAAAGCTTTGTGTGAAAAATTAGCTCAAACCACACCGAGCGTCTGTCATTTTGAGAACAGAAAAACATGGAGTCCCATGTAACATCAAGAAGCTTCAGTTCACTCCCATTTTTCTTAAAGAGACACGATGCTCACTCCCTCACTATCCATCCTTCGGTTCAAACAGTCTTGTACTGCCATCCAGTGGTAAAAAAGGTACTACACAAAATGAACTAACAGTTCTTAAATTTAACAATGACTAATAGTTGTCAAATTTCAAACAATATTGGCGTTTATCACAATAATTTCTGAGACAATCGGCCAGCAAAATATGTTATCTTGACAGCACAGTGGCGCATTTGGTAGAGCCTCTCAGTGAGCAGGTTGTCCCAGTTCAAATCCCGGTCCGGGGACCTTTCTGGGTGGAGTTTACATGTTCTCTTTGTGCATGCGTGGGTTTTCTCCAGGTACTCAGATTTCCTCCCACAGACCAAAAACATGCGTTAGGCTGATCTGTAACTAATTTGTCTCTAGATGTGAGAGAGAGTGAATGGTTGGTTGTCTCGCGTTTGTCTGTGTCCCTGTGATAGACACCTGTCCAGAGTGTACCCTGCCTCTCCAATGATAGGTGGACCGGGGCTCCAACGACCCCGGCGACCAAAAAAAGAAGAAGTGGGTAAAGATAATGGATGGAGCTTTCTTGTTCTTTATTATTTAACATGTTTCATTAGGATACTTTTGGAATTATTAGAGCCAGAACTCACCGCAGTGTTCATGACCCTCTAGAAAAATACCTTGCAGACCCTTAAGATGGAGCCTGGATGTTGTTTTTTTTCCATTATACACACAAGCTCTAAAACTAGGATAATAAGCTTCATTTTTAAAATAAATAATTGTAAAACTAATGATGGTGTGGTATTACATGAGGAAATCTGGTGTGGCAGAAAAGTATGTTAGACTGGTACAGGACATGTATGAGGACAGCTGGACAGTGGTGAGATGTGCTGTAGGAGTGACGCCATTACGTCATGACTTTCGTTTTTGTTTCCGTTTGAAAACGGCGCTCAGTGAGCGAAACTGTGTGCACGTAGCACTGTTAGATGTCTTCAATATATATGCCAGAACGAGGCTGTAGAGACCCAGCGACTTAGCTTCATTTGCTGACACGCCTACTGGATTGATTGACAGGTCGCGTTGTGGATCCGACTCGTGGGAATTATTTTTTTTTTTACGAGAGCTGTTAAAAAAAAGTATTGTACGACTTTATTCTCGTAGTTTAATGGCTTTTTATTTTTATTTTTTCCTTAGCGTGACCTTAAAGCTCCATCGTACATTGCTCTGCCTCTTTCCTGCTCTGTCCATTTTTTAAAACCCCTCTTGCTACCAAAGGGATAGGAAGAAAAGGGATAGGAAGAGTCAGGAGAGGAAGGTCATTTCATTCAGCTGCCGTCATACTGAAGGACACGGAGGGAGGACGGAGAAGAGGATGCACATGTGTCTGCGTTCACAAGTGGTACAAGACAGAACAAGCATACACGTTTAGAAATTCCGGGTATACATGATATTAATCCATATTTATAATATGATTTAGTCACACTTTTCTCCTTTTTGCCTTTAAACAATATTTTCCTGAAGACTGAACCAATGAGTACAACACTGCCCTCTGGCGTTTTATTGTTGCATTACACCTTAAATGACAAAGAAACAATGCTTTTAGGGAAGTGGCTGAACCAGCCTGCATTCAGTTTACAGCAGTTAAAATTAGTTTGACTACAGGCTTTCTCAGAAGAATCATGCTGTTCTTTTGAAACAAATTTCCCAGGTGAGTCAATCCCCTTCTAAAGAAGAAACAACAAATCACTCACGATAGAAATGAACTATTGATTTAAATTCATTAATAATCTAGTCTATAAAAAGTCCCATTGATTTCAGAAACATTAACTCAGATCTCACATGAGTGATGCATCAGGAGGGTGGCGTTGGCGTGCTGCAGGGCTGCCACCCATCTCTGATACTCTTCCTCCGAGGTGGCCTTCAGGTGGTAGCTCGAGCCTCCACAGATCAACATGAAGAGACACGTGTCACCCACTTCGATGTGTGCTGTCGCCAAGGGAATGGTACCCCGGCATGTGTGCGTCATCTATGCCTGAGTCCTGAGTGGCAACAGCATCAAGTGGGTTAATGTTCAAGCACCCTTAAACTTGACATCAACATCCCTAAAAGAGAATAATTAAACCTATAGCTGGAATTTAGCTAGTTTTTCCCAGTATTTGTCAATAAATGAATGAGTTCCTCGTGTAAACTGACCCACCTACCACCAACCTACCTACACAGGTGTTTGTATCTTTAACCAGAAGAAGTCTGTCGGTAGCAATGATGTGAGTATCAGCAAGTAAGCACAGACTTTTAAGTTCAAGAAAAGAGTTAAAAGAAGCTGAAACTGAAAAAACAAGCCTTATGCCACGTTCCCACCAAACGCTTTTCGCGCATCAAAAATGCTCCTACCGCACTGTGTTGGCTGCTTGTCAACAGATGTCTGTTCACACAGAACGCGGCTGCAGACGCGCAGTGGGAGCAGCGTCTGGCTCCTTTTCCGGTCCTTTTTTCTTTCTTTTTTTCGTACACCGGGCAGATAAAGATCAGCTGTACGTGAGCCTCGTTACTACTTGAGTGGGTTTTCTATGAGCCGAACTGCAGCTCCGACAGTTTTTGTTGAGATTAAAACGTTTTTTTTTTATGTTTGGGGTGATCGTAAGCTCGAGCGGACAGCGGCAACTGTAAAAATGCCAAGTTTCTTACCGGAGGCTGGTGTCTTCATGGAGGCTCGTTGGGTAAGTTTAAAAAGTCCATAAAAAGTCCCGTTCTGTTGCGTCATCACATAGCAGAGTCTCTCCCGATTGGTTGCTGCTAAGCTGCCAGCTGCCGAAGTAGGTCAAGGTTCATTTAATTGAATTCCGACAGTCGCTGCTCGGAGGCGACGCGGGCGCGGAAAACAGCTGCCGCTCACTGCCGCACTGCTTGAACTGCTGTAGACGCGCCGCGCCAAGATGCTCGGCTACATAGACTTTCAATGTAAAGTGGCTGCTTCGGCTGCGCGAAAAGCGTTTGGTGAGAACCCGGCATAATTCCTTTTGGTAGCACAGCCAACGAGGCATGTTTGTTTTCTGTATTTTGTTTTAGATCGAGTGTACAAGCGTTTGATATTGATATTTGTTGTTTATTTTTCTTAAGAGTTAATTGTTGTTTTATTTTGTGCATCTTCTTTAGTTTTCAAGTATCAAATCGTAACCACTTGTGTCTTGGCGTGCTTGACCGGAGTTATAACATCCATTCCACAGATCTAAAGAATAGTTCATCTAAAGCAAAATGTCAGAGTGAGAGGTGCAGTTTCTCACACTTTCAGGCTTTGACTGGTTTTCTGAAAGCAAGTTTTTACAAACGTGCCTGCAAACCAGTTGTCCATTACTTTTGAGCTTTTAGCCTTTGCACTAGAATGGAATTTGTTGGGGAATTTGGGATTTCATTCAACACAGAGTAAAAAAAACAGTAATATTGTCTAAATACGCTTGAAATACAAATGAAAACTGTCATATATACACAGGGGCGTAACTTTAGGTCTAACATTGGGGGGGTGTGATTAACAATAAACACGAAAAAATTGTACACTATACGCTTCGGTGTTTAATACGCGTCATCGCCACGCGACGCGTCAGCTTTGTCCTGATCAAGATGGCGGCGACAGGACCCAGCCAGTACGAAGAACTTCACAAAGAAACACGGTAAAAACAATTATTTCTTTGCGAGAAAAAATATATTACTAAGCTGACTTTATAGAAGACGTGTTCCTGAGTTTAACGAAATGTTCAAATCAGCTGGATTAAAAAAAAAAAGTTCGCTGATTTTTATGCAGGCGCCAGGCGGGTCAAACCGGAGCTTTCTTTCTTTAAATTTAGTTAAATAAACGCTTAAAAAATATATTTCTTACCTCACTACAGCAGACGGGCTCCTGAGCTGAACCAAATGTGAAATCAGCTGGATTTAAAAATCCGCGGTGTGGTTTATGAGTGGTATCTTGCAAACAAAAACAGCTACCGGTACATCCATAGCAGGGAGCGGGCAGCCAGAGTAATCAGTCCGACCAAAGGAGGCCTTTTTCGGACACATGCATGTAGAAACTTCTGGGCAACTTCATGAGCAGCTCCGTGACTCACGTGACTTCCTGTAGCCGGTGGGATGGGTGATACCAAATTATTTGCAGGGGAGGGGGTCAGTCCTCAGGGAGTTTGCTTAAAAACAGCAGCAATTTTACTAAAAAATTTGAATGAATAAAGAAAATCAATTATTGATGTAAGATATGTATAATGACGAAATGATGTCATTTTATTGGGGGGGTTGAAATGACTGGATCAAATTATTGGGGGTGTTAAAACCCCCCCATCCCCCGTGTAAATTACGCCTATGCATATACAACAGAATATTTGAATCATGAGAGGACCTAAACTTTTGTTTTTAGAAGTGAACTGAAGAGAGCAATTCACACTTTTCCAGTTGAGGACCATGGCCTCAGATATGGTGATGCTGATTCTCATCCCAGCTGCTTCACACTCGGCAGCCGAGTTAGACACCGGAAAACGTAACACGTATCTTAATAGTGTGAATGCTTTATGTATAAGCATTCTTTTGTAAACCTTCATGTTGATGTTAATTTTGCAGAACACATTTTCATAGAATTCTGGGTTTTGTAGGTTCATTGATCCTGTTGTTAGGCTGCAATGATTCAGTACTGAACTGTTGTCTATTCCATAATTGTATCCAGTAATTTTTTTCAAAAATATTATTTTGCCAATGTGCAAAACATCTTCAGAATTTCATGCTGCAATTTATGTCATGAATGTCCCTAAATTTAAAGCTGCAGTATGTAGCTTTTTTTATGAACATATTTCTTCACTCTGTCACTACCTCCTGACAGACTGATGTTAGCCAGGTAATCTCTGAAAAATTTTTAAAAAAAATATTGTCCCCTTGCTTCTCCAGGTGGTAAATAAGCATTTCTAAAAAGAAAAGGTGACCCGCCATTTTCCAGCCAATAAAAACAGAGTTTGTAACCAGCCAATAAAAACAGAGCTTGAATTTGAATCAGCCAATAAAAACAGAGCTTGAATTTGAAATTCAACAGACCACAAGGGGGCAGAGCCACATATGGCTCTGAGGGGGAGGGATCAGAATGCTTTGCCTGTTGAAAATATTTCTAACTGCTGCAGTTCTACAGAAACTGCATACTGAACCTTTAAAGAATGGATTTTATTTTAGATGTTGGCTCTACTCGTGAGTTGTCATCAGTATTCTGGTGCTAAATTCTTCCAGAGCTATTGACATCCGAGGTCATGGGAGCTCCAGAGCCCTGCTGATTGCTTGTCTCCATGGCAACCTCTGACAGAGTTAGCTGGTCAATAAATTTAAAAAAAGCATGAGACAGCCTTGTCGTCAGACCAGTACTGCGCTGTCATAAATAAGTCAGCAGGTGAGATGGGAGGTTGAAAATGACACAGCATAGACATGAGTCTATGAGTTTTTAGCCTGCTGCTGTGGAAATAGTTCTCAATTTAAACCTCTAATGGAATTGTTTCCCTTCGCTTGTTGGCAGTAATACAAATTTTAGATAGCTGTCAAGATATGCAATTCTTAAAAAAAATTTTTTTGGGACCTATATTTTACATTTCCAACACAATTCCTACATAATAAATTATTGTTTTGGGGTTATTTTAAGTTAAACACATCAGGTTTTCATAAAATCTGTGTTATAAAACAGCAAATATTCCTTGTCTTTACTCTGATGCATGCTCAATAATCCAGGTAGAAAAATCTAAAAAAGCTAAGTCTGGTCCTCTGGACATTCAAAAAATAAAACAAAACAAAGCAAAAAAAATGTAGAAACGTTTCGTCTTTCGTCCGAAAGACTTCCTCAGTCTGAGTTGCTGTGTTCAGCTCAGTCTTATAAATAGCACCCTCCCACAGTGTTGCACAACCAGTTGGCTGATGACAGCCTGAAACCAGCTGCTCACATGATCAAGGAGGGCCATCAGCCTAACAATGGATCATTAGCACCCTGATGGTTGTTTGCTATTCACAGAGGGCTGAGTGATACTAGCAATAACAGCATTGTAAGAGGGGGACAGTTGAACCCGGAGGCCTCCACCCCTGTTTAATGATGGACGGTTTCTTTTCACAAAGATGGCCTCCTTTACTCCTCTCTCAAACCATCGTTCCTCTCTATCAAGGATGTGAACATCTTCATCCTTGAAAGAGTGACCGCTGGCGTGGAGATGAGTGTAGACTGCAGAGTCCTGACCTGATGATGTTGATCTTCTGTGCTGGGCCATCCTTTTGGCCAGTGGCTGTTTAGTTTCCCCGATATAAGACTGATCACAGCCCTCCTGACACTGAACAGCATACACAATATTACTCTGTTTGTGCCGGGGGACTGGATCTTTGGGATGAACCAGTCTTTGCCGTAATGTATTTTGGGGTTTAAAAGCCACTGGGACGTTGTGTTTAGAGAATAAACGTCTCAATGTCTCTGAAACTCCCGCAACATACGGAATGACCACTGGTCTGGGTCTGGGTTCCTTCTTTTCACCTGATGGCTGGCTGGAGTCCTGTTTGGGTTTCTTCTCTGCTTTCAGGAAGGCCCAGTTAGGATATCCACATTTCCCTAGAGCCTGTTTTGTGTGTGATTTCTCCTTCTGTCTGGCTCCTAAGTTAGTGGGGACGCTGTCTGCTCTGTGATACAGAGTCCAGGTGCTAATGATCCATTGTTAGGCTGATGGCCCTCCTTGATCATGTGAGCAACTGGTTTCAGGCTGTCATCAGCCAACTGGTTGTGCAACACTGTGGGAGGGTGCTATTTATAAGACTGAGCTGAACACAGCAACTCAGACTGAGGAAGTCTTTCGGACGAAAGACGAAACGTTTCTACATTTTTTCTGCTTTGTTTTGTTTTATTTTTTGAATGTCCAGAGGACCAGACTTAGCTTTTTTAGATTCCTTGTCTTTGTTTACAAGAAATCACCAGTCCATCCCAAGGACAAATAGAGACAAAAATTTCCATTTCACCCACACCTAGGGACAATTTAGAGTGGCAAACAAACTTAATATGCATGGTTTTGGTCTTTGGGAAACTGAAGCACCTGGAGAAAAACCACACATGCACTTCTCCACACAGAAAGACCCCATGCTGGGAGGTGATGTGTGGTGACAGCTCTGACCACTTCACTGCCGTGCTGCCTTCATTGAGAAATTAAATTAAATGATTTGTCTACAAAACATGTTCAGTCTTTCATTGATTTCGCCATAAAAGTTACGGTAAACATTTGCACAAATGTTCAATTCTTTAGCCATAACGCCTCTTTGCAATACTTTCAATTAAATGTGAGATTTATGTAATTGATAATGGTTGTGGTAGCTCAGTGTTCTTGAAATCCTCAGGCTGCAGGTTTAAGCTCAGGTTGTTTTAGGAAATGTGTCTGTCCTAAATCAATTGCCAAATATTATTGTGTGCGAGTCCACAGAGAACAGCCAATTTTTATATACATACATACATATATATACTTTGTAAATAAATATATATACTTTGTAAATAAATATATATACTGTATATATACATATATATACTTTGTAAATATATGTATATATTAGACAGTTGTTCAAATTTTTCTGGTAGCTGCATTGTCTTGGCTTAGGTTTATCATTGCAGTAAAACTAAAGCAAAAGTAAAGAAAGAAGTGGCACTTTACATATACTGTTTAAAAACACGAGTTAAAAAGAAGATGGAAAATGAAACCTCTGCGGTCTTGCGTGAGAGGATTTCAAACAAAATCTTGATCTGTCAGAATTTAAACTGTATGTTGAGGATGCATGTCAGCTACTCCCACACCTGTAAAACTCAGTTATAGATATTTGTTTTGTTGTTTTTTTAGGACGTTTGGATGCGGCGGCCATCTTAAATTTTGTTGACTCCTAAAGGGGACGTGAAATGGCAGAATTTCTGAGAATTTCATAAAATCTAATCTGCATTTAGCATAATACTGTACTTGTCTAAACGACAGCCATCATTGACTCCAACTGTTAATAGCAACTTTTTAGCCGAAGCTCTTGAGTAATCTTTTTATGCTATGTGTTGAGAATGACTCTCAGCTACTACCACAACAATGTAAAACTGATTGATTTATAGCCATTTTTGTGTTTACTAAGGTTTATTTATTTTTGCTTTCTTGTTCTTGTAACATGGCAATAGATAAGAATGAACATTCATTCTCCTGGTCTTAAGTCCTGTAATTTATACAGCAACCAACATTCTTTCAATATCTGCAATTTTGTCATGAAATTGCATAACATAGTTGGTTTGTTGGGACTTCTTTAGCTGATAATTGTGGCCTGCACATCTCAGAAACACTAGTGAACAACGGGCTAAAATATGTCACAAATGCAATAGTCACAACTGTGATATTTGCTACCACATTTGGGCTCTTTCACAGAATAATTTGTTCATCCAGAAGTAACAAGTAAAATACATCTTTAAGTTTGTATGTGCAGCTGCAGAAGTCACTAGTAACTGTCCTGAAGAGTGAGGCAAATCGTGAGAAACGAAACATCTCCTCTGATCGACTCCTTTTGAATAAAACAGTTTTTATTTTCTGGTGGAAACGATTGATGAGACGAGTCGAGCAGATGCAGTGTTAAGGTGTCAGCCTGTGAGCAGGTGCTTCCCACTGCGATCCAGATGGCAGCACCAGAACACAAGCAGTGGGGTTACACCACTTTACACCCTAGGGGGAAATGGGTTTTATGCCAGCACATGCACGGATTGGATTTTTAATCTACATGAGGTGGCGGGGGGTAGTTGGGTTTGTGTTTCTCATGCCAAAGAGTGTTGTGAGTCACTGTCATGGCTCCAAGTCATGCACAGAAACACTCAAATGTTCTGCTGCTTTAAAACTTCTTCCTTTGATCCAACTTCCAAACTTTAAAAGCAACAAATTTATGGAAAGGCAATTCATCATCCCATCATGCATCATTAATGTCAAACCTTGGTTTACCATGGTAAAAAATAAAAAAAGCTGATGGGTTTATGTTATATTTTATTATTATATATATTCAGGGGTGTTTAATAAAGCTAATTGGTCAGATGCTTAATTTAAAAATAATAAAATTATTCAGAATTAGAGCTGGAAATGTCCACAAGATGGTGCTCCAGTTGGACTCATCAATATACGTGAAGTCAAGTCGAAAAGCGTGTTTCTGTATTTTGGGGGACAAATCGATGAAGAACGGTCGAGGTATTTGCAGCGTGACTGTCCCCACAGCTGTGCCTTTGGGTCTGGTGGGACTAACAGCTAAAGGTTACAGCATCTGCACTTCTCCATGTGAAACAAACAAGAAGCAGTGGGTTCGTTTAGGAAAGAGGCACATTCAGTGTGAGGTTGTTGTTTGCTGTGCAGGTTTGCTTTTTCTGAGTCTTTCTGAGACTAAATCTATAATCACATACATATCAGCTTTAATGGTTAGATGTTTTAATTTACTTGTCTTATCTTTTTTTTTTTAAAGAAGCTTTTTTTCTTGGCTGAAAAGCTGTCTAAACACAAAACAGATAAAATTATGACATTTAAAAGGTCAAAATTAGATTTCAATGTATTCTTTAGCTATAACTAATGTAAAACTCTTCAAGGTAACTCTGAAGGTAAAAACCTCATTATCGTGCCTAAAGTGATTTCATTAATATTTATTTACTCCTCTAAAAGAACCGGACCACTTACTTGTCTTTAATCTCCCTTTAATGGTTTTTAAGTTAGTTTGCCAATAAGGGAGACAGCCAAGAATAAAATTATGATCAAAGTTTGGTTCTTAGATGATAGTGGAAAAACGTCTCACTTTATCCTCATAGTTTCCTGAAATTAAAAATGGTCATTCATGCTGATCCAACTAATTGGAGTTTAATTCAAACTTTATTTTTTTCCTTTCTGTGGCGTCATGATAACATGTCATATGACTGAGTCTATGCTCCAAGGCGTAAGATTACATCAGTACGCTAGACACATGTACAAAAAGTATAAAGAGATGGTAAATAAAAAATAAAAAAACATGAAGGGTTTTGTGATATGCATTTTAGATCACGGGGCAAGAACAAACAGTGTCACAGCCATGTAGAAAAAAAAAGGAAAATTAGTATGATACATTTCCAATACTTTATCAGCAATCATCAAACCAGAAACTGATCATACTGAAGATAGGAGGTACAAAAAATAGGCTTTCAAGTCAAATGCTGACCTCTATCTAAAGCCAAGCCAAGTTTTGCCATGTTCTCAGGATCCAAGCTAAACCTTTAATGGCCAAAAACGAATGGATAGACAATAAACAACCCCACTACTAGGGGTGTAACGGTACGCTAAAATCCAATTTCGGTTCGGTTCAACTACAAGGAGGGCTCGGTTCGGTTTATTTTCGGTACAAAAAAAAAAGTACAAAATAAAGACTTACAAAATGTTTATTTTGAAAATATGCCAAAAATACATTTGTATTGTATTGTAGTAATAAATAAAAGTGACCCATTTGGATGATATTTTAAATAAACAGCACTCTACAATAAAACTATTTTAACAATAATAAAAATCTTAATAAATACAATAACAGTCAGAACCAGAACAATAAGCAGCAACAGACTGTTTACAATCTAACTAATCAAGTTTTTGTCCAGTAGCAGCAGTGTGGCTGTATTTGTCCTCATTACTGTACTCACAACCTCTTCTTGGTGGGACAGGTCCTGGAACAGTTCAGAGTTCAGTTCAGTCATCACACACTTCTTAGCTGCAGGTGATCTGGTCACCAGATTCTGGTGGATGTCTGTCCCTGAAGTGGAAGAAAAGAGCAGCTACCTCTGTCCCACACTGGAAATAAAAGACAAAAAAAAAAGTTAATAAGATTATGATTTTGAATAAAAAAGATTATTTAGATAATAATAATAAAAGAACAATACCTCTTCTTGAACGGTTGAATCTTTCACTCATCATTAGGGCAGGGCTTTGCTCCAGGGCTTGTTGACAATATCAGTTTTAGTTTTTTCACAAAGTTCTGAACTTTTTGAGTGATGGGTGTTCGTAGCGAGGATGAATAACTTTAAAGCCTGCGCATATAACAACATTCAGACTTAGAATCATAGATTTAAAAACTCATAGTTTGTGTTATTGCTCTGGACTGATGTGATTTACCTGATAAAAGTAGTTTAAATGCAGCAGCTGTTGTTGTTGGCTGTTGCAAGCTGCCTTTTCTTCCTTCACATTCCGATGACGTAGTTTCAAGCGCGTTCACGTGAGACGTTCGCTGCTGCAGAGCCAGTCTTGTGAAACAACGTCCACACAGCTTTGGATGTACGCGCTCGTTTTTTAACAAGAAACGTTCCCAAACAGGAGACCGCAGTGAGAAGCTAACGGCTAAGGGCTGCACAAGCTGCGCGTGCTGCGCGATAATAGCTCCGTGCTGAAACGCGCCCAGGAAATTTAGTTCCGCGGCGCATATATTAACGTTCAATGAGTGAAAAAATAACCGAAACGGTACGCAGGTGGACCGAACCGAACGTGACGTACCGAAACGGTTCGGTACACCCACTAGTACCATTACATGCCTACCCACTACAATACAGCCTTACATTAGAAGCATTGCTCATGAGAACAACAAAAAAGGTTAAATCATGTCATCTAGACAAGTTTCTTTAAAGGTGCTATATGTAACTTTCGGTTGTGCGCAGGACTTAGAAATATTTTCAGTGCTCTGCTGAACTTGAGTTCAGCTCCGCCTCCTGCTGCATGTCCACTCGGAGCCGCTTCAATATTCTTTGTTTATATGTTAATAAAACGTTCTAAAAAAACAAAATAAAACCATGGAGCGCTGGTCCAGCACACCAGAAGACCAGGAAATCTGCAGAGCCTCGGGCAGCCACGTTGAACCCGATTTTAATTCACTCGTGACAAATTCATTTCCTCATTCATTGCAGTTGGCAGAGGGAGCGGTACAGAGCGGTGAATGAAGCGATTATTTGACTTTTGAAAAAAAAAAAGTCCTGATCAGGGATTAAGAAGGGGAATTTAATACATTTGTGTCACATACAAAACAGTCCTGCATCGCTTTCCAATCCTTTGAATGAGAACGTGCGCGGCGCTGGGGCTGGGGCTGGGACAGGCGGGGGCGTGGGCGGGGGAAGCTCGTGCATGAAAATAACTCTGTTTTTATTGACTGGTTAAAGCTGCTATATGTAACTTTTCTAACAATATATTTTTAACATATTTCTTCACTCTGTCACTAGATTGATGTTAGAGAGGTAATCTCTGAAAAAACTAAAAAAAAATATTGTCCCCTTGCTTCTCCAGGTGGTAAATAAGCATTTCTAAAAAGAAAAAGTGACCCGCCATTTTCCAGCCAATAAAAACAAAGTTTGTAACCAGCCAATAAAAACCGAGCTTGAATTTGAATCAGCCAATAAAAACAGAGCTTGAATTCAAATTTCAACAGACCACAAGGGGGCAGAGCCATATATGGCTCTGAGGGGGAGGGATCAGAATGCTTTGCTTGTTGAAATTTTTTCTAAGTGCTGATGTTCTACAGAAACTGCAGACTGAACCTTTAAGGCGGGTCATCTGTTTTTAGTGTTTTTATAAATGCTGATAGAGAAGCAAGGGACTATAGTTTTTTTCAGAGATTACTTTGTCTAACATCAGTCTGTCAGTATATAGTGACAGAGTGAAGAAATATGTTAAAAATATATTGTTAGAAAAGTTACAGACTGCACTACAAAGTTACATAGTGCAGCTTTAAGGGACAAATGTTTCATCTTTCATCCGAAAGTCTTCAGTCTGAGGCCTGCTAACCCAGATCTGTCTCACAAATAGCACCTCCTTGGTATGGAGGTTACATTACTGCTCATGAGTTTTCAACTGTTATGTATCCTGTAGAGGCTAGCTGGGCTAATATAGGTAAACGGGAACAAGTGGAGATTAGTTGTCTGCATTTTTTTTAAATTGTCTTCCTCTGTAACAGTACTACATCCAACTTGTTTGTTGTCAGCATTGTTTGTGTGAAACCTTCCACTTCCTGCACAAAAGTTTCTTCTATTGTTTTGTCTGTAAGATAATCATTTGATAAAATAAATAGATGCTGCAAAGGATTTATATTCTATTTCATGAACTTTTACTTTTAGGATTGTACATCCTTTTTAGATTTTAAGGAAAAACAGGAATTTAAAAAAATAGTAAATTATCGCAATCACTTGTAAAACACCTGGGTACATTTGAAAAGTCTTGATTAAGAGAACCTCTTGCTGAGTTCATAGAAGTATTTAAGTGGCAGCTGTGATTGAAAGAGTCTGAATGCTCCTTAAAGCAATAACTTTTTTTTTAAATTCATCTCCTTTTTACTCAGAAACGCAGGAAAAATTATTGGCATTCTTGAAATATCACCGGAAGAAATTTATATCCAGCAGAGTTTCAGCATCAAAGTGAAAGAATGAACAAATTTTCATCTCAACTCAACTTTATTTTAGTAAATTAAAAACAATTAAAAAAAAGAAAACGATATAAAATTGTAAATCAATCATTTACCAAAAAAGGAATAGGCTGAAGCCAAGGCTTATACTTGCCTTTTCTATTCAGACTCAGCAGTCTACATAATGACAGAAATATACGGTCCATATTCATATATAAGTACACAATCACACATTTACTATATACAGTATTCAAATATATATATAATATATACACATACTGGTACTCAAATTACATACATACATGGTTACACAATACATATATACATCTACATCTAATTTTACATTTTGAGGCTCTTTTAAAGCTCACCAAAAACACATTGTTAAGATCTCAAAGGTAACCCAGTTGGTAACGAGACCCAGAACAACACAAGACAAAAAAGGTGCAAAAGTAACAGTGTTTATTTATTTACAGTGGGGAATGACTATTTGCAAATGTACAAGGTCCTCTGGATTTCCTGGAAGATGAAAAAAGGACAGTCAGATGGGTTTGATCAGACAATTCTTCCAGGGTAATTGATCTTGTTTGTTTGTTGTTTCTTTACGGATGAAAAATGATGATTCCAGAGAGTCCTTATTCCTTGGGAGGGCAAGTGAGGCAGGCAAGTGGCTGGAGGGCAAAGCACGACGAGCAGTGTTGGAACCAGGAGAATCTGAAGGCTGAGAACAAAAACAAGCACAGGGTAAGTTTCTCTCAAATGTACTCAAAACTGGCTAGAGGCATAAATACCATGTGTGGCATAAAATGCTTCAGCGAAGAGTGGAACTCGACTGCAGCCTTAAGTATAGGTGGAGCTCGTCAGGTGGATGACCATCAGCTGGGGATGATTGGCGACCATCTTCGAGCTGCAGCATGAGCCACTCTTACAGTACCCCCCCTCAAGGGGCACCTCCAGGAGCCCCGATGCGCTTTTCCGGGTGAGCCCTGAAGAAGGAGGTGATCAGACTGGGGTCCAGGATGAAGGAACGAGGAATCCAAGACCGCTCCTCAGGGCCATATCCTTCCCAGTCCACAAGATACTGGAACCCTCTCCCACGACGGCACACATCCAGAATGGCACGGACGGTGAAGGCCGGAAGGTTGTCGATGAGACGAGGGGGCGGTGGAAGGCCGGCAGGCATGCACAAAAGACTCTCAGAAACGGGCTTGACCTGGGACACGTGAAACGTCGGATGAACCCTCATGGAAGCGGGCAGCTGAAGACGCACCGCAGAGGGGTTGATGATCCGGACGATAGGGAAAGGACCGATGAAACGAGGTGCCAATTTCCTCGAGGTGTCCTTCAGGGCGATGTTCCTAGTGGAAAGCCAAACCCTCTGACCCACCTGATAGGAGGGCGCAGAAGACCGGTGGCGGTCTGCAAACCGCTTATTTTGGGCGGCCGTGCGGAGGAGCGTTACCTTAGCCTGGCGCCAGATACGTCAACATCGTCGGAAATGGTGCTGTACTGACGGCACCGTTATGTCCGACTCCTGACTAGGGAACAAAGGAGGAAAATATCCCAGCGATGCTTCAAAAGGTGTCATACCTGTGGCCGCAGACGTATGGGCATTGTGCGCGTACTCCACCCAGACCAGATGTCGACTCCAGGCAGATGGATTCCAGGCAGATGGATTGCCCTCAACGAGACATCGAAGGGTGGCCTCAAGTTCCTGGTTGCACCTTTCAGCCTGACCATTGGACTGCGGGTGATAGCCGGAGGTGAGACTGGTCGACGCCCCCAAGGCACCACAAAAACTGCGCCACACCTGAGAGATGAACTGGGGACCCCTATCCGACACCACGTCGGAAGGGACACCGTGAACACGAAAAACATGCTGAACAAGGAGATGAACTGTTTCCATTGCAGAAGGCAACTTGGGAAGAGGCACAAAATGGGCTGCTTTAGAAAACCTGTCGATGATGGTGAGAATGGTGGTGTTACCCTCAGATGGAGGTAGGCCGGTGACAAAGTCAACAGCGATGTGAGACCATGGACGGCTGGGCGTGGGTAATGGCTGAAGAAGTCCTGCAGGGAGTTGGGTACCAGTCTTGTTTCTGGCACATGTGGGACAAGCTGCAACAAAATCCTTGACGTCTCGGGACAGAGTGGGCCACCAGAAATGGGTCTTTGTTAACGACAACATACGTGTGATACCTGGGTGACATGAGAGCTTGTTCGTATGCACCCAGTCGAGTAACTTGGACCTCATGGCGATGGGAACAAAGAGCGTACCAGGAGGTCCCGTGCCAGGGTCTGGTTCCGAACGATGAGCATCACGAACCTCTTGGGCGATGGGCCAGGTGAGTGCTCCAATGATGCAAGCCGGGGGTAAGATGTTTTCTTCAACCTCTGGAGCATCTGGATGAGAAAACTGACGAGACAAAGCATCGGGCTTAACGTTCTTAGAACCTGGTCGGAAAGTCAGTGTGTAATTGAACCTATTGAAAAATAGTGACCAGCGTGCCTACCTAGGATTTAGACGCTTGGCATCTCTGAGATAAGTGAGGTTCGTATGGTCAGTCCAGATAAGAAAGGGGAGCTCCGCGCCCTCAAGCCAGTGACGCCATTCCTCAAGTGCCAGTTTTACAGCCAGCAGTTCTCTGTTGCCCACGTCATAATTCCGTTCAGCTGGAGACAGACGGCAAGAGAAAAATGCTCATGGGTGCACTCTGTTGTCCACAGAAGACCTCTGTGACAAAACGGCTCCTACCCCAGTGTCAGAAGCATCTACCTCAAGGATGAACTGACGAGTGTTGTCTGGATGACAGAGGATGGGTGTGGAAAAAAAAAGCTGTTTTAGCTTACCGAAAGCATAGTTGGCCTCCGGGGTCCATCTGAAGTTTCTGTTGGTGGATGTGAGTTGTGACAAAGGCGCTGCGATACGACTGTAGTCCTTGATAAAGCGTTTGTAGAAGTTTGCAAAACCCAAGAACCGTTGCAGTTGTTTCCTGGTTTCAGGGATTGGCCACTCCACCACTGCCTTAGTCTTCTCGGGGTCTGCCCTGTAGTGTCCCTCCCCAAAGATAAAACCCAAAAAAGCAACTGAAGAAGTGTGAAAAGAACATTTTTCACCTTTTACGAAAAGTTGGTTCTCATACAGTCTTTGGAGCACAGTCCGGACATGCGTGACATGTTCATCCTTATTTCTGGAATAAATGAGAATGTCATCCAAGTAAACAAACACGAAATCACCAAGAAAGTCTCTCAAAACATCATTAACTAGTGCTTGAAACACTGCAGGGGCATTGGTAAGGCCAAAAGGCATGACAAGATACTCAAAGTGTACCAAAGGTGTCTTAAATGCTGTCTTCCATTCATCACCCTCTCGGACACGGACGAGGTGATAAGCATTGCATAGGTCCAATTTGGAAAAGATAGTGGCTGGTTGTAACTGCTCATGGACAGAGTCAAGTAGTGGTAAAGGATATTTGTTTTTAACAGTGATGTTGTTCAATCCCCGATAGTCAATGCAAGGGCGTAGTGTCTTGTCCTTCTTAGCGACAAAAAAGAAACCTGCCCCCAGTGGAGAGGTTGATGGACGGATGATGCCTGAATCCAAAGACTCCTCGATGTAGGATTTCATGGACCCACATTCAGGACCTGAGAGGTGATACAAACGGCTAGATGGTAGAGGAGCTCCAGGAAAAAGGTTGATGGCACAGTCATAGGGACGATGGGGAGGAAGAGAGAGGGCCCTCATCTTACTGAACACTGGCAACAGATCATGGTAATCGGGGGGAATGGTGGATAAATCAATTTTCTCGGCTTCGTGTACACAGGTTAAAGGGTTGGAGATGCCTGAGCGAAGGCAATTCTTCAAGCACTTGTCACTCCATTTCTCTATTCTACCAAACTCCCAATTGATGTGGGGATTATGGCTCTTTAACCAGGGAAACCCCAAAATCATCTGAGTGTTGGGCGAATCAAACACAAAGAAGCTAACGAATTCATGGTGATTACCAGATGTGATTAAATGCAAGTCCTCAGTCTTAAAACGTATTTGTGCTAAAGTCTCCCCAGTTACTCCTGCAACGGAAACTGGGTCGATGTCCAAAACGGGGAGAGCAAATTCCTTAACTAAATCATGACTGATTAAATTCTGTTCGGCACCAGAATCAATTAATGCTGACACAGGAAAACGGTTTTGATTGAACTGAATGACAGTCGGTAAAGTTAATCTTCGCATGGAAGTAACAGATGAAGTGCCCACCAATAACTTCCGTTCTATTGGCGGGCATTTTCGTTTCCCAGAAGCGGGCATGAAGCAGTATAATGTCCCTCTTTTCCACAATACATGCATAAGTTAGAATTCCTACGTCTCAATCTTACATCTCAATCTTTCACTTTCTGTCAGTTTGGTCCTGCCAATCTGCATTGGTTCAGGTTCAGGTAATGCTAACTGAGTTCCTGTAGATGGTGGTGGCGAGCTACGGGACTTGGTATTGAAGTAATTCTCCCCACCTGATGACGTGGAGAAACCGGAAGTGTTGGGTCTCTGGTAATTGTAGTCCCGTTCTCGGCGACGTTCCCGGAAGCGTTCGTCAATGGAGATTGCCAAATTTATTAGCGTGTCGAAATTAGGAGGCTCGTCTCTTGCTGCAATCTGGTCCTTGACGTAATCAGAGAGAGAGTTTAAAAATGTACCTTGAAGCGCCCTGTCGTTCCACTCCGTACGAGCCGCAAGAATGCGTAAGTCCAGAGCGTGTTCAGAGACGGGTCGTCTGCCCTGACGTAGTCCCAACAAACGCTTCTCTGCATTGGATTGTTGCAACGGCCGGTCAAAAATCCTGCGGAACTCGTTCAGAAACAGGTCGAATGACACAAAGTCCAAATCATGGCTGTGGAGGCGTGAGTTCTGATCTGATAACGGCTGATCTAGGCGCTGGGCCACAGCCACCATCGTTAGGCCTGTGAGCCTCGTGGAAGGGCCACGTGGTTCAGCAAACAAACCATCAACCAGAGACCTGCTACCACCACACTACAAACTCTGTAAGTAATGACGAAAAATAAAAGACAAAAGACACAAGAGTCGGAGGGAAACAACTCTGCAGAAATGCAAGAAATTTAAAAAATCATTAAACTATGGGTGAAGAACACTAGCAAAATTATCAGCAAAAATGGATTGCCAGGCCGGTCTGTTTGATGAAGTAAAACAACTGAGATAACTGACAATTAGCAAAGACAATAAAATAGCTGAACTGGAACAAAAAGTAGATGACTTAGAACAATACACTAAGCGAGACAACTTGGTGATCACAGGACTTGATGTTAAGCACCGGACATGGAAAGAAGCTGTTACCGATCCTAACACAACAGAGGATGCACCGCCGGAAGAACTACAGATTCTGGAGGAGCAAGTAGTTACTTTTTTACGGGGCAAGAACATTGACATAGAACATGAGGACATTTCAATCTGTCACACCCTACCCAGTAAATCACACAAATTCAAACCGTCAATAGTCGTCAGGTTCATTAGCAGGAAGTCAAGAAACAAGGTAATAATGCAAGCAAAAAAAACTGCAGGGAACAAACGTTTACATAAATGAACATCTCACAAAAAAAGGAAATATTGCACGTGAGGCAAGGTTGTTAAAAAAACAGAAAAAAATAGCATCGACATGGACAAGAAATGGAAACATCTTTATCAAAACACATGAAGGGTCCCAGGCTAAAATGGTAAAATAACTGAAGGATCTGGAAAAACTGGGATGAACTCAGGAGATGACAAAATACATAATGAAACAACTCACACACAAAATGGACATAATATACAGTCAAATGAACAAATACATTAAAATATGACAACATACAAAGACTCAGAACCTAAAATATATAATGGTGAAGATGTGATTGATGCAAACAATTTTCCCGTAACCCCAACCGTGACAGAAAGATAGCGAATATTATAATGAAGAGCAATTTAATGACATCGATATGACAAATGGAAATCTCTCTATTATTCACTTCAATAGTAGAAGTATAAATGCAAATATATCCAAGATATCAGATTACTTAAAACAATTAAACAGAAGTTTTACTTTAATATCACGGTTAGAAACATGGCTCAATGATGAAAACACTAATAATATTCACATCGAAGGGTATGAATTATAGCATATGAACAGAAATAATAAAAGGGGTGGTGGAGTTGCTATATTTGTTAATAATGAAATAAAATGTAAATTAATTAGCAAAATGGCAATAATTGTTGATAATATTATGGAAATTATAACAATAGAAATAATAAACAAGAATGATAAAAACATAATAATAAGTTGTGTATAAAATTCACCAGGATCAAATATAGAAATATTCACTGATAAAATCTTGGAGCTATTGGAAAAGAGTTTTAATAAAAAAGTTTTTTGTGTGGAGGCTTTAATATTGATCTGGGAAATAAAACAGATTCAAATAACATCAGTGCATTTATAAATTCAATGTATAGTTTAAATCTGTATCTGTTGATATCAAAGCCAACAAGTATTACAACTCACAGTGCTACAATAATTGATATTTTCACAAATATAACAAATGGGGATGTGATAGGTGGTATTTTAACGAGCGATCATTTACCAGTTTTCACAATCTATAAAAATGATCAAAGCATCACAAAAGCAGTTACAACAAAGAAAAAGATAATAAACACATCAAAAAAAGCTTTGGATAAATTAAAAGAGGATCTAGATAAACAAGACTGGAATGACGTGTATGTTGATGATGTGAACAGATCATATGATGAGTTTATGAATATCTTAGAAGATCTGTATGAAAAGAATTGTTTGCAAAAAATATATACAAAAAGAAATATTGTTGACCAATCATGGATGACAAAAGTGTTGAGAAATGCTTGTAAAAAAAGAATTATTTGTATTCATGCTTCTTGAAATTGCAAAGTCAGAACGCTGAAGAAAAATATAAAAAGTATAAAAATAAATTAGTAAGGGATTATAAGGAAACATAAGAAAGAATATTATAGTAAATTATTAGATAAAAGTAATGGTGAAATGAAAGCAACATGGCAAGTAATGAATAGTGTTCTGAAGAATCATAAAGTAAAAACTGGTATTTCACAATATTTTGTAAAGGACAACGATGAAATTCATGATGAAAATGAGATTGTAAATGGATTTAATCAATATTTTGTGAATGTTGGATCAAGCCTTGCAGCTAAAATACCAAAAGTAGATAATAATGTGAGCCATTCAATTAAAAGTTGTGCAAACAGTATTATTCTAAATGGAACTGACAAAGAGGAAATAATGAATGTAGTAAAAAATCTTACAGACAAGAGATCAAAGGACTGGGTGGACATGGATATGATGTTTGTAAAGGACATAATGAGTCACGTTATTGAGCCATTTAAATATAGGGCCTACAGTATATGTAATTTATCATTTTCAACAGGAATATTTCCAGATAATATGAAAGTAGCCAAGGTAGTTCCTCTTTTTAAAAAGGGTGATAAAAGTGTGTTCAACAATTATAGACCTATATCCTTGTTACCACAGTTCTCAAAAATTCTTTAAAAACTATTTGTGAACAGACTATATCAATTTATAGATAAACAAAATATTCTAATCAACAGTATGGGTTTAGAGCAAAAAACTCTACATCAATGGCTCTCATGGAATTAATGGAACAAATAACTACTGCTGTCGATCAAAAACAATATTGTGTCAGTATTTTTGTTGATTTAAAAAAAGCATTCAATACTATTGATCACACCATTCTCCTTGAAAATTTGAACAAATATGGTATTAGCGGACCAGCATTACAGTGGGTATCTAGCTATTTGAAAAATAGGAAACAGTTTGTACAGATAGATGATGTAAGATCTGACCTCTGTAATATCACGTGGAGTTCCTCAAGGCTCTGTACTTGGACCAAAGCTATTTATTTTATATGTGAATGACTTGGTAAATGTGTCAGGACTCCTTAAATGTGTACTTTTTGCTGATGATACCACATTTTTTGTTTAGGTGAAGATATAGAACAAATGTTGGAATTGATAAAGACAGAATTTGTCAAAATACAAACTTGGTTTAAAATCAATAAATTATCATTAAATCTAGAAAAAACTAATTACATGATATTCAGTAATAAAAAGAAAACTGTTGATGTTCCATTCAAAATTGAGGGTGTTGAGATTTGTAGAGTGAGTGAGGTGAAGTTTTTGGGTGTTATCATTGATGACAAACTGACATGGAAACAACACATAAATTCTGTAAGAATAAAAATAGCTAAATCTATTGCAGTACTGTACAAAGTCAGAGACCTATTGAATGATAAAGCTCTGTATTTGTTGTATAATACAATCATTGTTCCACACTTAATCTATTGAATTGATACTCTGATGCATGCTCAATTGAATTATTGATTAATTTAATATTATAATATTATATTTAATATTAATTATTGAATTATTGAATTGATGTTTGGGGGAAAGCGTGTAAAACAATCACAAAGCCTATTTTTGTATTACAGAAAAGAGCTGTAAGAATTATCACTAGAAAACATTACTGCCATCCATCTAGTACATTATTTTATCAACTGAAGTTATTGAAGTTCCATGATTTGGTAGATTATAATTTTTTTCAGTTATGTATAGGGCTCAGAATAACGCATCACCTTTAAATAGCAGGTCGCTTTTGTAAATGAGCCCCCGAAGTTCAATAAGATTTACCTGACTAAATGAAGGTTGAATGAATGAAAAAAAAAATCCAAATGCATTTTGTTAAAAGACAAAGTTGTTATAATCTTAAGGGGACTGAGATATTTGTAAAACCACAATTCCGAACTAGTTTGAAGGGAGGGTCTACCTCAATCCAGGAAATTGGATTATGGAATGGCTTGGAGAATTTAGTTAAAAATGCCAAGTCAATGTTTACATTTAAGAAAATGATCAAAACGAATTAGTTAAAAGAATATATGAAATAGCGTAATGTGCATTGTATTAGTTAGAAAATTAGAAAGAGTTATTCATTTTGTACTGTTACTGGAAGATTATTGTTGTATAAACTGATTGTTTGAAAAAAGGGGCACATATAATAGGATTTATTCTTCTTTCTGCTACCTTTCATTTATA
>JBBPBX010017352.1:36937-46964 GCA_038048925.1 Garcialebias charrua
ATTATCATTTATGGGATTGTTTTGTATTGTTTTTTGTAAAAAAAAAAGAAAAAAAAGAACAAATTTAATAAACATAAACATAATGTTCAATCAACATTTCTGACTGATCTCCCCATGTCCACCAAATTAGAGGCTGTGTTTGATTGAATTGGGTCAATAATCTGCTGAAAAGTAACAAAATAAGAACCTTGGTTTGGATTTAGTAAACTTTATTCATAATTGTATATAAAGGTCACAGTCAACAAGTTTGTTCAGAAGCTTGTACAGCTGCTGTTAATTTGCTTGCATTTTTCACGAGTATGAGAAAAAAATTATTGTTGCAGTTGAAAAGTTTAAACAACCTTCTTAACAAAGGATAAATAAATCCCATTTAAACTTGTCATTTAATTAAAATGTCATGATTTGACCTTTTATTTTCGAGTGATTTATGCAAATATGTGTCATTTTTTTAAAAGTGTGGTGATAATTCATATTTGATGAGAGTTTGTTCAGGGGAAATGAGCTGCTCAGCTATAAGGAGAGAGTGGAGCAGAAAAAAATCAAATATGAGGAGGAAAAGAAATGACATTCTGGTGTTAACTTTGATTTTCCCATCACATTTTCTTGTGTAAATTTACTTTTATCAAAGTAAATTACAAATCATGCTTTGACTGTTATTTTCCTATTATTATAGACACTTGACATTTAAAACTAGACAATGTTATTGATGCAGCTTTTGGTGACGCTTTCATACTATCTTCATCTGAACTGATGCTGCTGTCAAGAACCTGGGTTTTGTGCATTAAAAAAAGTAAAAGTCAAAGTTTATTTTTCGTCATATGCACCACATGTACATGTGGTGGAATGAAATTGTGTACACAGGGTCCCAGTTACATCCAACAAAAGTATAAAATGTGAAAGAAAAACAGTAATAAGATCTAAGATATGAACTAAGAAAATGTTAAACTAAAAATACACTAAGAACTAGTAGTACAAAAACAATACGCTGAACAGCAGCATGAACACAAGTCTGTGTGAGCAGATGAGCACGAATGAACACAGCAACATGAAACAAATCAGCAGCATGATGTGATTTTTTTTCACAGTGATTATTCTGGTTAAAGATTCATGAGTTTAACAGCCTCAGGATAGAAGCTGTTACTCAGTGGCTCTACACTTAGGGCCAGTTTACACGGCGCGTATTTTGAGTGTAACCGCTACTTTCTCTTTGCGACTTTGCTTATCGCCTACACGACGCTGCTGGCCCCCCTCTTTGACTCCGATACTTTTCTGATCCTGCTCTCAAGGTGGAAGTTTTTCGCTGACCCCCCGCTGATAATGTAAACATCTCCCGTGGAGCTTTTGTGTCAACCACATGCGTGGACAGTCTGACATTTCACGTGTCACGTTGCAAAATATAACAGTTTAACAATAATAAACAGTATTTATGTTGGCGTGGGAGATGTAAATTTATCTGAACTACAGTATCTATCTGGACTCGTTACATTTTTTAAACAGTGCGTAACGTGCTGTGAAAATGAAGACACCAGGTTTATTTTTTATTTATTTATTTATTCAGCACCACAAAGTTTACAACACAAACACTGAGAATTAAACTGAACACACTATTAAAACACGTGAACCGAACTGTAACTACGTTAATGAACTGGACTCTTGCTGTGTGTTCATCTGGACCCATCAGAACCGCCGAACCGTCTGCCTGTTTGTTGGAACGACAGCTTCTCCACCTGGCAGAAATAAATAAAATAAAAAAACTCAGTTGTTGTGTGATCAAAGTAAACACAAGCAAACATTATATTAAGAACGTTGATTTACCTGCTGTAAGTCAGCTGTTTATCACGGAGTAAAGTCCGGTTCTGGTCCACGGTCACTCAGCGTCTGGTGTGCAGCTTGTTAGATGAAGCAGGTCCCGCTTGGTGTCAAATCTGTTGACTCTTATCCAAATTCCAGCTTTAACTTGTTGTTAACTTGTTGACAACAACTTGTAGTTAGCTGATTTTAGCCAGAGAGGAAAGCAGACGAGGCAGCTGTTTACCTCAGGCTGCACGCATGCGCAGTAGTGAAGGTTCCAAAAATCACAGCGCCATCTAATGGCCCAGCATGGTAACTACAGTGAAATCATGAGGACGGGGGGTGGAGGGGGAGAGAGTCGTATCCACAGAATTCGACCGTGTCAACGCAAAACTTTTCACCTAATTAACATACCCAAAACATCCGTTTCCCCCACACAGTGTCCGTGTAAACAGGGCCTTAACCTCCTGAGACCCGACACTGCACAAAAACCATAGATATACGGGAGTATCAGATGTAGTATATCTCCGCATCCTTCACATATACGGACAATTTCCGGGAATTTCCGTATCGCATCCTCGGAAAATCCAGTTTCGGATATTCCCGGATACGAACAGATCCGAACTTTATTGATCCTTAAAAAATCCCAAAATCCGGATACTTTATCTGCTGCAGATCCAGAAATATGTGGCTCTGTTATCCCTCGGGATTACTGCTTACATCTCTTCGGATACTTGCCGCATATATGACGTATGATTGGTTTATATTTACGTATACGTGACAGATGTCAGTCTATATTTACGGATTTCTATCTGTGAAGAATCTGGATGTATGCGATTCCTCAGAGTTCCAGCAGATCTTTGACGGATCAGGTTGCAGATGTCAGTCGTATATTTAAGGATTTTTATCTGTGAAGTACCTGGAGGTATGCGATTCCTCAGATTTCCAGCAGATCTTTGACGGATCAGGTTGCAGATGTCAGTCGTATATTTAAGGATTTTTATCTGTGAAGTACCTGGAGGTATGCGATTCCTCAGATTTCCAGCAGATCTTTGACGGATCAGGTTGCAGATGTCAGTCGTATATTTAAGGATTTTTATCTGTGAAGTACCTGGAGGTATGCGATTCCTCAGATTTCCAGCAGATCTTTGACGGATCAGGTTGCAGATGTCAGTCGTATATTTAAGGATTTTTATCTGTGAAGTATCTGGATGTATGCGATTCCTCAGATTTCCAGCAGATCTTTGACGGATCAGGTTGCAGATGTCAGTCGGATATTTAAGGATTTTTATCTGTGAAGTACCTGGAGGTATGCGATCCCTCAGAGTTCCAGCAGATCTTTGGCGTATCACGTTGCAGATGTCAGTTGGATATTTTAACAGATTTTTCATTTATGCAAATTCATGCATATTTGGGAATATGATATACTCTGCCTGAAAATACAGGTTTTGCATGTAGGTAGACCATGTAAAATAACACCAATGGTTACTGGTAGTTGTTTTTTTTACCCTAACCCTCCATTTATTTTTTTATTTTTAATATGTGAAGCACTTTATATAACTACATTTGTTTTAAATCTGCAATACAAATAGTTGGCTTCTAACTCTTTACATTTTAACATCACCCAGTTTTCTACATCAACATTAGTCTTTAATTTTGATTTATGTACCAACATCATGATGTACAAATCACAAGCTGGACCAAAAGCAGTCTAGTAAATACACAGTGGTTTGTATCTTCAGAACAACTACTGTAATGCAAACATCAGACATAAAAAAACTGACCATGACTTTTATTTTTTTTATTAACACCCCCCCACACACACAAAGAGGAGAAGAAGAGGAGATATATGGATGCAGTTAGAGAGGACATGAAGGTAGTTTGAGTGAGGACAGAGGATGCAGAGGACAGAGTGAGGTGGAGGAGGATGACTCGCTGTGGTGACCCCTGAAAAGGGAAAAGCCAGAAGAAGGTGCTCAAGGCAGCCTGGGTTGCATTTCTCACTGGGCACTCTGCGATGGACTTTGTTCTGAAGCTCAGCAAATGAGTCAGAGGCGCTCCTCTCTCGCAAAATCCTCCATCCTCTTAACTTTGTAGGCAATCGTGGAGCTCAGTAAAGAAGGTATTTGTCAACATATTTGACTCCTTTTTAACTGACAGAAAAGTCTAATGTTCATGTAATAACAGCGTCCATGAGGTTAAGACTTGTACTCGAAGAACAAGGGAAACAGCGTGTGTTGGGGTAACCTAGGTTTGACACGTTTGGCTTGGGTTTGGATCACTTTGGTTCCTTGGGATGCCTCCCTCCCGGTCTGGCGCATAACGAAGCCACTTCTTGACAGTTTCGCTGTAGTCCTTGTCAGTTAGCTTTGGGTCAAACTGCCGAGCAGCAGCTGAAAGACACAAAAATAAGAGTGAGGAAGATGGTGTATATTTGATAAAATTGTATACCCCCCTCCCCTCTTTTTTTTTTTTTGAGAGGTGCTATCTCCCATGTTCTGCTTTTGGTGTGTGCACAAACTGTCCCACACATTCCCACTGAATATGACAAATTTGAGTGTTTGTATAAACAAATATTGTGTGAGGATGCAAAATGTCATTGGCCATAATGAGATGACGTTTGATGAGGTACAGTGATGAGAGCAGCACTCACTTCACACGGGTGTGATTTTTTTAAATTAAATGCTCAACATCCAATTAGACTGAACTGGAAAGAGAAGCAAATGTCTAGTTTGACTCGATCTTGACAACATATCCATGCACCTATTAAGCTCACCAAGAACATTGTCCTTTGATTATTTCTTATAGCTTGCACTTTCACATTTTCTTTATTCAAAATTAATCCTTTTTTTTTTTTTGCATTTCATACAGAAGAGGCATGAAAGACAAGATGCAATACATTTTAGAAATTCAAAAGAATTTTTTACTATATGGCACACTAAGAGCATAATTATATTCTCAATCACCAGCAGTCTATAAAGTAATTTGCAGGGGAGGAAGCTCACCAAATATGCAGTGTTGTGTCCTTGAATGGCTTCTTGCTTTCCGAACAACGCTCGTCTTTCTTTCCAGCCCAGTTGAACCGACTGGCTAGGGTGTTTGTCATAACAGTTGCCAACATTCGTCTTATCAGGTGATCTGAATTAGTGCCTCCAATCAAAACCAGGCGAGCAATCTAAATCAGAGAAAAGAAAATTAAGGCACTGCATTACAAATGGCATGACATCATTTATTTTATAAACACAGAGGAACAAATTAGTTTTAACACTTCATGCATGCACTGATAATCCAGCACAGTGTTCATTTATGTTCATGTGAGTCACTTAGTTTAACCATATTAACCCCCTGATCCCAATCAATAACAATAATAATTTTATTTGAAAAGCGCCTTTCAGAACACCCAAGGACACTTACAACATTAGATTCATCATAGAAGAATGTGTGAAAATAAAGTTAGACGAGCAGGCATGAATTACAGAGAATTAGTCATATCAATAGCTAAACAATATACAGCAGGGAAGTCCAAACATTTTGTCACATGGGCCAAAATCATAAAGTCAGAAGGACTTGAGGGCCAAAACTATTTTTCCTTTACCTGCTTAACAATAAACTATGCATTGAATACTTAAAAATCAGGGGTAGACATAAGGATTTTTTTCAGGTTTTCCAGCGGACCTGTTAACAAAATCTGGTTGTCCGCAAAACATTCCAGTCCAAAAAAAAACTCAATAAAATATAATAGGTAGACTATATTGTTCCGTATACAATGTTTACTATATATAAATATTCTCAGTCAGCAGGTTAAGTTTCAGGAGCTGCTTGAGTAAAACTCCTCCTCATCCTCTTCTTTGAAATAGAGAGCAAAAATCAACATCCAACAACCATAAACTTTCTGCTTATAGGTCAAACATTTTCATTTAAATACTAGTAAACTGTGTACATGACAGAGAGTCAGAGTCAGAGAGTCTTTATTGTCATTTGCACCGCATGTAGTACATGTGATGAAAACGAGATTATATACACGGGGTCCCAGTTACATCCAACAACAAATGCAAGAGAAAAACAGTAATAACATCTAGAATTAACTAAGAAAAACATCAACTAGTAATACACTAAGCCCTAATGTAGTGGAAAAACATCATTATAAACAGCAGCACGAACATGAGTCTGTATGAGCAGATGGTCACAGATGAACACAGCAACAAGAAAACAGATCAGCATCAGCATGATGTGATATTTTGCAGTGTTTATTTTTATTTATTTTTATTTATTCATGAGTCTAACAGCCTCAGGGTAGAAGCTGTTCCTCAGTCTAGTGGTTCTACATTTGATGCTCCTCAACCTCCGTCCTGAGGGGAGTGGGGCAAAGAGTGAGTGTGCTGGGTGAGTGAGGTCTTTCATGATGCAGGTGGCTCTTTTCCTGCATCTGGAGGTGTAAATGTCTGTGATGGTGGGGAGACTGACTCCAACAGACTTCTGTGCAGCCTTCACCACTCTCTGTAGAGCTTTCCTCTCTGCAACTGTGCAGCCTCCATGCCACACGTTGATGCTGGAGCACAGGATGCTCTCCACTGCACACCTGTAGAAGGAGGTGAGGACTGGGCTGCTCAGACCAGCTCGTCTCAGCCGTCTGAGGAAGTAGAGTCTCTGATGACCTTTCTTGATCAGGCTGGTGGTGTTGTTGCTCCAGCTGAGGTTATCATTCATGTGTACACCCAAGTATTTGTAGCTGGAGACCACTTCCACTGCAGACCCACCTATTTTCAGTGGGGCGTGGGTGTGTTTGTTCCTTCTGAAGTCCACAATCATCTCCTTTGTCTTCTTCACATTCATGTGAAGATTATTCTCTTTGCACCAGCTCTCCAGATGTTCCACCTCCTGTCTGTAGCTGGACTCATCATTGTTTGTGATGCATCCCACCACCGCTGTATCATCTGCAAACTTAACAATATGACAGCCTGGAAGTGTGGCTGTACAATCATATGTGAGCAGAGTGAACAGAAGGGGGCTCAGCACACATCCCTGAGGAGAGCCAGTGCTGAGGGTTATGGTGGAGGAGGAGAAGTTGTGAATCTTCACGGACTGTGGTCATGACCTTATTAAAGTTACAGTTTAGTGTTCTTAGAACTGAAGACTTTCTGAGGAAAGAGGTTTTTAAACATCTTTTCTACCATTTTAGTGTTTTCAACTGAGGAGCTTTGATATATTCATTTAAAAAATATAGCACAAGAATATCTCTGCACAGAAAAAAATAAATAAATAAAAATTACTTTAACTTTTTTTTACCAAACTGACAAGTTTCTCCACTGTAATTGTTGTGTGATGTAAAGGCATTGAAACACCTGGTTCAATTTAGAAGATATTTAAGATTAACTACAAGCACCTGAAGCTGACTCAGAGAACTCTGTGATTTTAGAGGAAGATCAAAGCCAAATGTAGACACGGTGCACCCCAAATCAACTTTTTTTAATAAAGTGCATTAAAACAATGGCCGCTGACACAAAGTGCTGTACATGAGGAACATTATTCTATAATTTAAAGCAGATTGGAGTGAAGCAAAATCAGCTTTTGAGTAGAAGTCACTAGATAGATTTAGAAAAAGCTAAGAGTTTTGTTATTTAAAGACAAATAATTGTTATTGTTCCCAATATTTTTAATTATAAGATTTTACTTTGTGATAAATTTGCCCAAATAACAAATAGAATTTCTCCATCTACATCAAACACCTGTGCCAGGGGGACAAATTTGTAAAGTATAATTCTTGATCTGAAGTCAGGGGCCACACAAAATCGTTTCAGGGGCCACAAATGGCCCTCGGGCCACACTTTGGACATCCCTGATATACAGTATTTGAACAATTTCAAAACATTTCATTAATAGCAGATGTTCTGTGGCACATTTTGAACTTGTAGATAAGAATTTGTGCTCAAGTACCTAAAGAGCTTAACATATTTTTCCACCATAACCCTCAGCACTGGCTCTCCTCAGGGATGTGTGCTGAGCCCCCTTCTGTTCACTCTGCTCACATATGATTGTACAGCCACACTTCCAGGCTGTCATATTGTTAAGTTTGCAGATGATACAGCGGTGGTGGGATGCATCACAAACAATGATGAGTCCAGCTACAGACAGGAGGTGGAACACCTGGAGAGCTGGTGCAAAGAGAATAATCTTCACATGAATGTGAAGAAGACAAAGGAGATGATTGTGGACTTCAGAAGGAACAAACACACCCATGCCCCACTGAAAATAGGTGGGTCTGCAGTGGAAGTGGTCTCCAGCTACAAATACTTGGGTGTACACATGAATGATAACCTCAGCTGGAGCAACAACACCACCAGCCTGATCAAGAAAGGTCATCAGAGACTCTACTTCCTCAGACGGCTGAGACGAGCTGGTCTGAGCAGCCCAGTTCTCACCTCCTTCTACAGGTGTGCAGTGGAGAGCATCCTGTGCTCCAGCATCAACGTGTGGCATGGAGGCTGCACAGTTGAAGAGAGGAAAGCTCTACAGAGAGTGGTGAAGGCTGCACAGAAGTCTGTTGGAGTCAGTCTCCCCACCATCACAGACATTTACACCTCCAGATGCAGGAAAAGAGCCACCTGCATCATGAAAGACCTCACTCATCCAGCACACTCACTCTTTGCCCCACTCCCCTCAGGACGGAGGTTGAGGAGCATCAAGTGTAGAACCACTAGACTGAGGAACAGCTTCTACCCTGAGGCTGTTAGACTCATGAATAAATTAAAATAAAATAAAAAATAAACACTGCAAAATATCACATCATGCTGATGCTGATCTGTTTTCTTGTTGCTGTGTTTATCTGTGTTCATCTGTGACCATCTGCTCATACAAACTCATGTTCGTGCTGCTGTTTATTCCCACTATATTAGGCTTAGTGTATTACTAGTTGATGTTTTTCTTAGTTAATTCTAGATGTTATTACTGTTTTTCTCTTGCATTTGTTGTTGGATGTAACTGGGACCCCGTGTACATAATCTCGTTTTCATCACATGTACCACATGCGGTGCAAATGACAATAAAGACTCTCTGACTCTCTGACTGACTCTGATATTTTTCCTTGAGGAAAAATGAGCCAGACCACATTGAAATGGTCTACATTTAATAAATGAATGCAGTTCAGTCTATCAAATAAATTACCATCTTTTGACGAACTGATTCTTCCATCAGTAATGACTCCACCCCATGAAGTCTTGTTCACTGGTGATTGGCAGCTGGACAGGGAATGTATAAGTTGCGGTGGCTGGTCCCCGGATACCACCTTGTGTCATGTTGCCCTCTGTCAACTCGTTCTTGATGAACTGCACATCTCTGGACAGATCCTTCACCACCACAAGTACTTCAGTGAGCACTGAAGTCATCTTGTGGATGGCAAGGTCTTTAGAAGAAAAGTTGAAATCATTAAATGAGAAACAAAAATAACCTGCTAATGACACAGTGAGGAATGTCCAACAGACTTGCCTTTCAAAAGCTGCTCTTCATTGCTAGTCATCTGTGTGGTTCCATCTGTAAAACACAAACATTCATACAACTTCATCTTTGCATACATTTTGAAAGGTTTGGAGCATGTGTGTGCGCATAATTGATGTTGATTTTATTTTGGTTAGAAATGTTAGTGTTTGTTCAACAGGGAACAGTTTGTTAACAGAAAGGGCATTTTCTGTATGTAATCAGGATAGAACTCAGATGAATAGAATACACAGGACCACAATGGAAACCAGTCTCTGGGGGCTTTGTGTGATGTTTAGCTTTTAAGCAACATTGTATACCCGTACAAATTGTTAATTAGTGTTGTATAAAGTACCTCAAAGTAATACTTTAGTAAAAGTACAAGTACCTTATCATAAAATTACTTTGGTAAAAGTTAAAGTCTCCTGTAAGAATATTACTGGAGTAAAAGTCCTAAAGTATCTTATTTATTTTGTACTTAAGTATCAAAAGTAAAATATTTTCCAAAATACATTTATTGGGAGGTGATCTCTCCCCCCCAAAAAAAAAAAAATAATAATAATAAATATTTTTTTTAAAGGCATGCAGCAGTGATGGATTGTGAACAAACTAATGTGGTGTCAGAATGGTAACTATTTACTCTTCTGATCCAACCACAATTAAATTCACTTTATCCAGATGCAGTTTATCAGGATAGTATTTTTGGACAATAATGAGCCAGAATGAAGGAGTAACAACTTCCTACATCTTACCTTTTTTTTTTTCA
>JBBPBX010017353.1:0-14715 GCA_038048925.1 Garcialebias charrua
CTCCCAGGCGGGAGCTGAAACAGCTGCCGTAATCAGAGCGCCCAACCCGGCATGAAAAAGAAAAACACACCGCTGGCTGAAGCCCTGAGCTCGATGGAATGTCCGGCGTAAAACTAACTTGACCGCGGTTTAATGTGACGCAGATGTGTTTATATAGCTCTGCAAACATTGAACGTTGTTGTCTTGCGGTGTTGAGTGTAAAATATTTCCGTGACACAACGCACATGTTACGATGAAAAGTCGGCTAGCTGCTAGCATGCACTCACCAGTGTTGTCCGATCTTGCGACAGGAACAAGCGTCCAGCTCCATGTAAACAATCCATCTTGCGACAGAAACAAGCGTCCAGCTCCATGTAAACAATCCATCTTGCGACAGAAACAAGCGTCCAGCTCCATGTAAACAATCCATCTTGCGACAGGAACAAGCGTCCAGCTCCATGTAAACAATCCATCTTGCGACAGGAACAAGCGTCCAGCTCCATGTAAACAATCCATCTTGCGACAGGAACAAGCGTCCAGCTCCATGTAAACAATCCATCTTGCGACAGGAACAAGCGTCCAGCTCCATGTAAACAATCCATCTTGCGACAGAAACAAGCGTCCAGCTCCATGAAAACAATCCATGAACAAACGACCCGCTCTTTCCAAACGATGTCAAAACAAACCCAACAGAGTACTCAGTCAGCCCCTCACGCTTGTAGCTGCCTGCAAACTATGAACTGGATTTCCTGAATGTGAGGCGGGTCTTGTTACTCTGGGTTCATGAGACACGCCTCCGTTCAGGAAATCCATTCCATAGTTTGAAGCCAACGTGCATCATGGGTTGGATCGATACGTAAACAAGGCTGGTATCGGTATGTGCCATGAGCATGGTTCCGCTTCTGCTCGGAGGGCGGGCCACAGGGTCCATCTTACACGGGCACGGGCCGTGTGTAGAACCGCCACAGACTTTGGCTTCTCTGAAGACAAACCGCTAAAATATAAAGTTTTAAATGGCTAAATTGGACGGATGCGTTTGCATCTTCGTCCATTGTATCAATGTGCGCAGTTGAGGCGATTCTGTGTGTGACGTCATAATCGCGCGACGGGAAAAACCGTATTTATCATGTAAAAAAAAAGGCGCTAATTTTAAACAGTTTTTGAGAGGAATTTTAATTAATTTAACATTGTTTTAGCAAAAACGATCAGAGGTCAATCTTAATATATACTGTATATATGTTGTGCCATTTTATGGAAAGTTAAAAGATGATGTCAGTGGAGCTTTAAACGTCACTGCACCTCAAACAGGAATGCCACTGTCAAGGAAATAACAGAATGGGCTCAGGAATACTTCCAGAAAGCATTGTCAGTGAACACAATCCACCGTGCCATCCGCCGTTGCCAGCTGAAACTCTACAGTGCAAAGAGGAAGCCATTTCTAAGCAAGCTCCACAAGCTCAGACGTTTGCACTGGGCCAGGGGTCATTTAAAATGGAGTGTGGCAAAATGGAAGACTGTTCTGTGGTCAGATGAGTCACGATTTGAAGTTCTTTATGGAACACTGGGACGCCATGTCATCCGGACCAGAGAGGACAAGGATAGCCCAAGTTGTTATCAACGCTCCGTTCAGAAGCCTGCATCACTGATGGTATGGGGTTGCATGAGCGCTTGTGGCATGGGCAGCTTGCATGTCTGGAAAGGCACCATTAATGCAGAGAACTATGTTCAGGTTCTAGAACAACATATGCTCCATCTAGACGTCATCTCTTTCAGGGAAGACCCTGCATTTTTCAACAAGATAATGCCAGACCACATTCTGCAGCAATCACAACATCATGGCTACGTAGGAGAAGGATCCGGTACTGAAATGTCCAGCCTGCAGTCCAGATCTTTCACCTATAGAGAACATTTGGTGCATCATAAAGAGGAAGGTGCAACAAAGAAGGCCCAAGACGATTGAACAGTTAGAGGCCTGTATTAGACATGAATGGGAGAGCATTCCTATTTCTAAACTTGAGAAACTGGTCTCCTCTGTCCCCAGACGTCTGTTGAGTGTTGTAAGAAGAAGGGGGGATGCCACACAGTGGTAAAAATGGACTTGTCCCAACTTTTTTGGGATTTGTTGACACCATGAAATTTTGAAACAACATATTTTTCCCTTAAAATGATACATTCTCTCAGTTTAAACTTTTGATCTGTGATTTGTGTTCTATTCTGAATAAAATATTAGATGTTGGCACCTCCACATCATTGCATTCAGTTTTTATTCACAATTTGTTTAGTGTCCCAACTTTTTTGGAATCCGGTTTGTAAAACCAGTATAAAATTGTTGTGTCTTGGTTGACTGAAGTGGCGTCTGTGTGTCTGGCAACAATTTTCCAGCACTTGGCTGAGCAGACACCAATTACAGGTGTTTGAAACCTCCTGCTGTCCTGCTTCGCTTCAGCTCCACGCCTGAGCGGATGTGTTATTATGTCGTATCCACGGTTTCATTTTGACATGATGTAATGATGTCCCCTTAACAATTATCTATCCTAGCAATTATTTTGTTGTCAGAAAAAAAAAAACTTTGACATGATAAAAACATAGTTTTGACAGCATGTCATGAAATGATTCTTTTAATTCAAAACCAGCATTTGCTTGATAGGTGCTCTGAAGATCTTGGCAGAGGTTTGCTCTCATGAAGTTGCAGAAATCAGATGTTGATTCAAACATCATTCTGTGGAGCTGGCTTTGATTAAAGCAGGTTCCTCACAAGAGAAGATGAAAACTTGGAACATTATAAATTGATATGTGCTGTGGGGTAAATGGGTCAAGCGTCTGCACTTCACACTTTGGTAGATATTGGCTAAATAGCCGTAAGGGCTGACTGTAAAAAGTGTCATAAAAATGTCAGGAAGCTGTATGGATAGCAGCAGAAGAGAAAATAGAAAACGCGTCTTCTTTCACAAGCAGATATGATCTTTTGACCTCAGTGTGAATGTGACCCAACCGTAATTTAAGCTAATAACATAACCGTTCATAAGTAGCCTATAAACTGATGTAATGACTATTAATTATTGAATTGGCTCGTAGATTGTAGCTTCTGTGATATATTGCTGTGCTGAAAAGGCTGAATCATGCTACGATTTCATACAAATTATTAAAGAATAAAAGCTGCTGTTACTCTGGTAATTCATTATTTACTGCAGAGTCCTGACCTGATGATGTTGATCTTCTGTGCTGGGCCATCCTTTTGGCCAGTGGCTGTTTAGTTTCCCCGATGTAAGACTGATCACAGCCCAGCACAGAAGATCAACATCATCAGGTCAGGACTCTGCGGTCTACACTCATCTCCAGGCCAGCGGTCACTCTTTCAGGGATGAAGATGTTCACATCCTTGATAGAGAGGAACAATGGTTTGAGAGAGGAGTAAAGGAGGCCATCTTTGTGAAAAGAAACCGTCCATCATTAAACAGAGGTGGAGGCCTCCGGGTTCAACTGTCCCCCACTTACAATGCTGTTATTGCTAGTATCACTCAGCCCTCTGTGAATAGCAAACAACCATCAGGGTGTTAACGATCCATCGTCAGGCTGATGGTCCTCCTTGATCATGTGAGCAGCTGGTTTCGGCTGTCATCAGCCAACTGGTTGATCCACTGTGGGAGGGTGCTATTTATAAGACTGAGCTGAACACAGCTTCTCAGACTGAGGAAGTCTTTCGGACGAAAGACGAAACGTTTCTACAGTTTTTTTTTTTGCTTTGTTTTGTTTTGTTTTTTGAATGTCCAGAGGACCAGACTTAGCTTTTTTGGATTTTTCTACCTGGATTATTGAGCATGCATCAGGGTAAATATGAAATATTTTCAACATGTTGACTGGATTAAATAACAAAGCTGACAAATTGAAGCAACATGAACTGTGCAAATTGTTTTGTACACAAACTAATAACTAATAATGTTGAATAATTATTAGAAACATTAACTAATATATACAGTATTACCATTTCAGTGCTGTGGAAACGATTTACATGTAGAATTCCTTCTGCCTCTCAACTATCAGCTAGTCCTCACAGAGCTGCTCACTTCCTGAAGTGAAAAGTCTCCAAAAACCAGCAGGAGCTGAAAAAAAATTATAACCTGCTGTTTACTGGAAATAACTTTGGCTTCTCTGAAGACAAACCGCTAAAATATAAAGTTTTAAATGGCTAAATTGGACGGATCGCGTTTGTATCTTGTCCATTGTAAACAAGGTGCGCAGTTGACGCGAGTCTGTGTGTGACGTCATAATCGCGCGACGGGAAACCCCGTATTTATCATGTGAAAAAAAAGGCGCTAATTTTAAACTGTTTTTGAGAGGAATTTTAATTAATTTAACATTGTTTTAGCAAAAACGATCAGAGGTCAATCTTAATATATATATATATGTTGTGCCATTTTATGGAAAGTTAAAAGATGATGTCAGTGGAGCTTTAAGATAAGATACTTCAACTATATTTTCCTTATGCAGGTGGTCCCCGGGTTACGAACGAGTTCCGTTCCTACGCCCCGTTCGTAACACGAAATTGTCGTAAGTCGGAATACACACACCAGCCGCCACTTATACACGTACATGTACGGTAATATAGTTACCAAGCACTTTGCCTATCCTAACACAGTACCCTACATAATTATCATTACATTACATTTTTAACCTTAATAAAAATATAATTTCTTATTTTGAGCTGGTCAAGCCTGTCTCCGTCTTTTAGCTTGTTAGCTCGTTGCACGTCCGAGCTCTGCAGATTCGTGCTGCTCCACGCGGTCCAAACTGTTTACAGGAAGGACTGTTAGCATGTTAACTCCATACATTTGGAGCCATCGTGAAAGGAAAAAGAGTGAATAACTTACTGGGAGCTGTTTCTCCGCAGTGTCCATCCAAAATGGCTACACCGCGTTAGCTGATGTTAGTCCCGCAAATAGCTGCGCCCGTTAGCATGTTATCTCGTTGCTCCTCCAGTGCAGCTCGCTGTCTGCTGCTTCACCCGGTCCACAGCGTCATTTTCCTTTGTCCATCCGTCCCTCCGCAAAACCACGGTTCAGCTCCCAGCTCTGATCGGACACGGTCCGTCCGAAGCCGGCTGGCCGGAGCTAACCGAAGCTAACCGCAAAATGGCGGACACTGCCGAAAACATAGCTCGTGTCCAGGGTTAGCGATCGGCGGCTGCTGCTCAGGGCCTGAGACGTCCACAGAGTTCACCGAGCCTTTCCAGCTAATTTATCCATATGAGGCAACCTCTTATCGGACACACAGTCCTTTGTAACCCTTAATTAGTCAAGTCTTTTATTTTGGCGGGCCCACTTCCTGTGTTGCCCCAAACTCTGCCAACTTATTTAAAGCCCCGCCTCCTCCAGTGCACTGTTGAACTGCATCACCTGTTCACTGTGATTGTGGCTGGCTGTTTGGAGTCTTCATGGCAAAGTCATACAAATCTTTGCATCCACTGATTTGATTAATTGGTGAGTTTGTCATCTGAAAGCACTATTGTTTTTTGTTTTAGCATGAAATGTCTGCTTGATTGCTTATTGGAGCATTGTTTTATTAGAATTGTTGGTGTTTGTTACCTGGATCATCACCAGGATTACAACAGCTGATTATGGTTTAGTATGCTCCACTCTCTTCCAGAAGGTAACCTGATTTCTGATTTTGTGTGAGCTCTGACACTTTAGTATGGACATGATCAAAATGGAATGTACATTTAAGTTGATACTGCGCAGTATATTTATTGACAATTTATTTTGTTTTCTTGATTGATATTTTGAAAGTGCACTTTGATTCAACTTTTCAATTTTAACCTTAACTTGATTAGTTGAAATATGATTGATGTTCTTTTGTTTTTACTTTATTTAAATTATGGTTAACTTTACCTGATTGAAATGTTTGGAATGGTTGATTAGTTTAATCATTAGGAATTTAATAATTGCATTTGCATTTAATTTTTTATATGCTTTGTACCTGATTGTTTTTGATAATATACTTAATGGGTTTTCTGGCCTTTCAGGTCGGGTTTTTTTTCTCTCCATTGTTTTCTCTTCCTTGATGGATCAGATCCTCTTTGGATCTAAGGATGGCGAGCTAGGAAAAGGACCAGAACTTTATGATCTTGGAATTTGATTAATTCAGAGGACATTTGTGTCTCATTGTGTATTTGTAATTGTCTGTTTATTTTCTCTTTTAAATCACTAATATATTCACCTAAACTAAAACCATTGTCTCCTGTCCTCATTCACACCTCAGGCTCCTTAAAAGAACCATCTTCTGATGCTGCTCTTGTAGCCGCAGTTAGTTGCATAGCCCATAAATGTTACATAAATTTGGCGAGCTAGCCAGGAGCCTGAAGTTGTGAATGTTTTTTGAATACATTTTGTTTGCATTGAAATATGGATTTCTTTGACCAAATTGGTATCAATGTTGCTAATTCTGTCATCATTAGTGGTGTAACGAACACTCAAGCAGATGATGAGATCATATATTATTTGCGCAGCTATGGTGAAGTTAAGGTTTTTACTGTTACTGCAAGTGAGAGTCCATTTTATAAAAACCTGGCCGTTGAATTCATTAATTCTGCAGATTTGGAAAAGCTAAAATCGCTTTTACCATATGTTTACCAATCTAAGATTGCAGAAGGTGTTATATTTGTTATTAAATTACTTTCAAGAGAGTGCCATGCCACAACCACAGTGAACAAGACCCCAGCCCCTGATTACCTTTATGAACTGAAACGCATTTCCCAGCAGAGTGGACAATCATTTGATGATGTTTTGAGAGGAGTTTTTGAACAAATGAGTGCTCATTTAGGAATATCAGCTACCGGAGGGGAGCCTGACGATGATGATAATGAGGAGGAGGACACAGTTGAAATACTGATGACTAACAGAGAATCCAGTCAGACTCGGCTGTTTACTTTTCCCTCAAACCCCTCGGTTCACTCCACCACCAACCAGCAAGGATCACAAACTCAACCAAATCCAGCTCCACATGTGAGACTAAGAATTTCCCTCTCGGGGAATGATCTAAACCCTCCTGGGGTACAAAGGGTTGTAGTTGAACACCTTGTGCACAGAGATGATGTACATTTTCAACCTCTGCCTTCATTTAGACTACGTACCTTCTCAGGGAGGCTTCCAAAACCTCAGCATGAGGCAGATTATGAATCTTGGAAGTCTCAAATAGAACTTTTAAATGCAGATCCAAGTCTTGCCCCTTTGCATGTTACAAGGCGTATTTTGGAAAGTTTACTCCCTCCGGCTTCTGACCTAGTGAGGGGATTGGGACCCAATGCCCTGCCTTCAGCGTTTTTGCAAGTACTGGATTCTACATATGCTACTGTTGAGGACGGAGAAGAGTTGTTTGCAAAATTTTTAAACACGCTTCAGGATCATGGGGAACAACCATCTTCTTATCTGCAGAGACTCCAGTTGGCTCTCAGTACAGTGGTGAAGCGTGGTGGGATTCCAGCAACTGAAATGGACAAATATTTGTTAAAGCAATTTTGTAGAGGTTGTTGGGATAACAGCATGATTAACAAACTGGAACTAGAAAAGAAAAAAGACCAACCACCTCCTTTTTCAGAGTTTTTATTAACACTTAGAACAGAGGAAGACAGACAGTCGGCAAAAGAGATGTTAATGAAAAAACATATTCCACCAGTCAAGCATCGTGTTAATGTGCAAGCTCATACCACCAGTGCATGCTCATGTGGCCATCTGTCAGACTCAGGTGCTATTGAGGATTTGAGGAAGCAAATGCTTAAGCTGCAGAGTCAAATGTCAGCTTTGCTGTCCAAGGACTCCAATTCTGCTCAACCAGGAAATCAGCAGAAAAATCAGAAACCAAAATCTGGCCAAACCAGTAGTAGGCCAAAGCCCTGGTTCTGTTTTAAGTGTGGACAGGATGGTCACATTGCTCCCAACTGTTCCAGTCCACCAAATTCCAGCCTGGTTGAAGACAAACGCCGCCAGCTGAAAAACAAACAGCAGTCCTGGGAGAAAATTAAACCATCAAAACTAGAAGCAGTTCTTACTGAGGGACAAGTGGAAGCTACAACTAGTGAATGTCCCCACACCAAAGACTCACCTTCATATCTTCCATTACCTAAAGGATTAGTGGGCACAAGAAGTACTGGTGAGGTGAAGATTAAAGGAATACATTTTCATTGCCTCTTTGATACAGGTTCTCAAGTCACCACAATTACACATTCCTTCTATAATACCCATCTATCAGATCATAAAATAAAACCATTAAATGATCTCTTGGAGATAGAAGGTGCAAATGGTCAGATGGTGCCTTATATTGGATATGTGGAACTCTGTTTGACCTTTCCCTCTGAGTTTACAGGAGAAGAGCTGGACATCAACACCTTGGCCTTGGTTGTTCCAGACCTGCGATCATCACAACCTTCTGTTCTGATTGGCACTAACACTTTGGATGTTGTGTATAATCAATGCTGTCATTCACAGTCTGAGTTCCATCCTGTGCCTTTTGGATATAGAGCAGTGCATAAAATTTTAGAAATAAGGCATAAGCTGACAACTGATGACTATCATGGCATTTTAAAAGTGCAGTCATCCATCCCACAGGTTGTTCCTGCTCAACAGACTGCTGTGTTGGAGGCTCTTCTCATATGTCCATTACTGCAAGGAGAAAAGGAAGTAATTATTCAGCATCCAACCTCATTCTCCCTACCTGGTGGTTTGATAGTAAAATCCATCCTTATTGATCTACCTCCTGTACAGCCTGCTGCACTGCCAGTGGTGATCACTAATGAATCTGATCATGACATTGTGATTCTAGCCAGAACAGCAATCGCTGAAGTCAGTACCATCCAGACTATTCTTCACAAAGAGCAGAGTGAGCATCAACCTTCCCAGAGTGCAGAGCCAAAGCCAACCAAGTTGAACTACAACTTTGGAAATTTGCAGCTCTCAACTGAATGGAAGCAACATATAACAACCATGCTCAATAGTATGTCAGATGTTTTTTCCAAGCATGATCTTGATTTTGGTCATGTAGATAAGGTTAAGCATGAGATCAAGTTGTCTGATCCCACTGCTTTTAAACAGCGACCAAGACCCATCCACCCCCAAGATGTGGATGCTGTGCGTAAACACATTCAAGAACTGCTGCAGTCTGGTGTTATACGTGAATCCAATTCACCCTTTGCTTCTCCTATAGTTGTAGTGCGGAAGAAAAATGGTGCAGTACGGCTCTGTATTGATTACAGGAAGTTGAACGCACAGACCATCAAAGATGCATATGCTTTGCCAAAGCTGGAGGACACATTTTCAGCCCTGTCCGGCTCTAGATGGTTCTCCACATTGGATTTAAAATCTGGTTACTACCAGATTGAGATGAATGAGATGGACAAGAATAAAACTGCATTCGTCTGTCCACTTGGATTTTATGAATTTAACCGTATGCCTCAAGGAGTAACTAATGCCCCCAGCACCTTCCAACGTCTTATGGAGCGGTGCATGGGAGACATGAATTTAAAAGAAGTGCTTGTTTTCATTGATGACTTAATAGTGTTTGCACCAACTCTAGAGGAGCATGAACTCCGGCTGAAGAAAGTTCTCCAACGCCTGAGAGAATTTGGGTTGAAGTTGTCCGTTGAAAAGTGTGTTTTCTTCCAGACATCTGTTCGCTACCTGGGACATGTAGTTTCAAGTGATAGAGTGGAGACAGATCCAGACAAGATTTCCACATTAACATCTTGGCCAGTTCCTCAGAATCTTAAAGAGCTCAGATCATTCCACTACCCAGCTTGGGGTGTCTATGAGTGCACACCTATTTCTCCAGCTCCCCGGGCGCTTTCGGGCTGCTCACTGCACCACCTGGTAGGTGGTTGGGTTAAATGCAGAGACGAATTTCGTCTGTGTATGGGAACATACGCAGATGACAGGAATAGACATTATTATTATTATCATTCCTTGGTTTCGCAGGGTATTATCGCCGGTTTGTGGAAAGGTTCTCATCAGTGGTAAAACCACTTAATGAGTTAACAGCTGGATATCCACCTTGTAAGAAAAAATCTAAACGGATGAAGTTGCAACATTACCTTGACCCCAAAGAACCCTTTGCTGCACGCTGGACAACTGCCTGCCAGCAGGCCTTTGAAGAGGTTATCCAGAAGCTGAGTACTGCACCAGTTCTTGCATTTGCAGACCCAGGTAAACCTTACATCTTGTACACTGATGCCAGCTCTACTGGTCTTGGTGTAGTTTTGTACCAAGAACATGATGGACGGAACAGGGTGATTGCATGTGCCAGCAGAGGTCTGTCCCACAGTGAAAGTCGCTATCCTGCCCATAAACTTGAGTTTCTGGCTCTTAAATGGGCAGTTACAGAAAAATTCTATGACTACCTGTATGGATCCGAATTCACGGTGGTTACAGATAGCAACCCACTGACATATCTGCTAACTTCTGCTAAATTGGATGCTACAAGCTATAGGTGGCTTGCAGCTCTTTCTACTTTTTCTTTTAAGATCAATTATCGGGCTGGCAGGTTAAATGCAGATGCTGATGGTCTCTCTCGGCGACCTCATGCTGAACAGGTGGCTGATCCTTTATCTCTGAAAGAGAAAGAAAGAATATTGAAGTTTACTGAACAACATCTGGAACATCCATCCTGTATCTCCATTGACCAGCACTCGGTTCAAGCAATATGTGATAGGCAACTGGTGTACAGCTCACCCAACCTGGACCAGGTTGCTGTTCTTGTGCAAACTCTCTCCATTAACACTGACAGTTTACCCGACAGTTTTGTTAATGATCTGCAGTTCGCTTCACCTGTTGTGCCATCTTTTTCTGAAGGTGAAATTGCTGACAAACAACGAGCTGATCCAGTCATTCAGCACATAATCGCTCAGTTGGAACGAGGGGAAAACCCACCGCCAAGTCTGAGGGAACAGTTCCCCGACCTGCCATTACTCCTGCGAGAGCTTACACATCTGGAGCTCCATAATGATGTTCTTGTCAGGAGACGTAATATTGGAGGTGAGCTTACTTACCAACTTGTACTTCCAGAGGAATGGCGGGCTGAGGTCCTCAACCAGCTTCATGACCAGATGGGACATTTAGGTACAGAGAGGACTCTGGACCTCGTCCGATCACGGTTCTTCTGGCCACGTATGGCAGTTGATGTCTGTAACAAACTCAAGAACTGTGAGAGATGCATCCGAAGAAAAGCACAACCTGAGAAAGCAGCACCCCTTGTTAACATCAAAACTTCAAGACCACTCGAACTTGTCTGCATGGACTTTCTGTCAATAGAACCTGACCGAAGCAACATCAAAAATGTTCTGGTGATAACTGATCATTTCACAAAATATGCTGTTGCAGTGCCAACCCCAAACCAAAGGGCTAAAACTGTAGCAAAAACCCTGTGGGAAAATTACCTTGTCCATTATGGAATACCAGAGCGTCTCCATAGCGATCAAGGGACTGATTTTGAATCTCACACTATCAAGGAGCTCTGTCAGATCACAGGAATCAAAAAGATCAGGACCACACCTTACCATCCTCGTGGCAATCCTGTGGAGCGATTCAACCGAACACTATTAAACATGTTGGGTACGCTGAAAGAAGAAGATAAAGTTCACTGGAAAGACTTTGTGAAACCGTTGGTACACGCTTACAACTGTACCCGAAATGATGTCACTGGATACTCTCCATACGAATTGATGTTTGGTCGGCAACCCCGTCTTCCTGTTGACTTAGCTTTTGGACTGCCTGTGTCTGAGAAAACTTCTACATCTCATTCACAATATGTTGAAAAGCTTAAGTCGCACCTCAAAGAAAGCTACAAGATTGCAACGGAAAACTCTGAAAAAGTCATGTTGAAAAACAAACTCAGATTTGACAAGCAAGTTACAGCTGCAGAACTCTCAGTTGGAGATAGAGTTCTGGTTAGAAATGTCAAACTACGAGGCAAGCACAAACTCGCAGACCGGTGGGAGTCGGATGTGTATATTATTCAGAAGAAAGCCGGCACTCTTCCAGTATACACAGTTAAACCAGAAGGCAAAGATCGTCCCATCAGAACCCTCCACCGTGACCTGCTGTTGCCTTGTGGCTACTTGTCTCCAGCCTCCAAACCAGAACAAATGAAACCAACAACTGTGACTGCACCAGTGACTTCAGAAAATGTAGATCTTCCAGATGCTGAAAATGAAGAACTATTCTTACCTGATTTACCTGATTACTCCAGCTCTTATCTCACCAGAATTACAACTGAGGTTGACTTACCTGCTCCTGCACCTACTGTCACTCCTATGCCTGTGGATCTGCCTGGCCAGCACTCACAGAGCTCTATGGAAGGAACTGTTGGTGAGGAACAGGAAGTGGAGTCTGGACCTGAACCCACTGCCGAACTGGACACAGCTGAAGATGAACCAGATTCTGCTAACTCAGATCCTATCGAGGAAAATCCCTCCTCTCAATCAGCCTCCTCTCAATCAGGACCTATCTCTCCTCACCAGGAATGTGCAGCTTCTCCAGAACAAACCAGCATGTTATGTTGTTGCTTCGAACCTCTCCAGTCGAGATCCTGAACCACCTGTCCACTGCTCGACTCGAATACGTCAGCAACCATCTCGTCTGCAGTATTCAAAACTTGGGCATCCACTTCTACAAAGCATCCAGTCCCTGTTTCAAGGACTCAGCACAGCCCTTACATCTGCTTTGGAACTGAATGAGCCCTCTGTGATCTCTAACTCATGTGACAATGTGGTGTGTCACCAGCCGCTTGCATGTACGAGGACGTACATGAGTTTAGGGGGGGAACCTGTAACCCTTAATTAGTCAAGTCTTTTATTTTGGCGGGCCCACTTCCTGTGTTGCCCCAAACTCTGCCAACTTATTTAAAGCCCCGCCTCCTCCAGTGCACTGTTGAACTGCATCACCTGTTCACTGTGATTGTGGCTGGCTGTTTGGAGTCTTCATGGCAAAGTCATACAAATCTTTGCATCCACTGATTTGATTAATTGGTGAGTTTGTCATCTGAAAGCACTATTGTTTTTTGTTTTAGCATGAAATGTCTGCTTGATTGCTTATTGGAGCGTTGTTTTATTAGAATTGTTGGTGTTTGTTACCTGGATCATCACCAGGATTACAACAGCTGATTATGGTTTAGTATGCTCCACTCTCTTCCAGAAGGTAACCTGATTTCTGATTTTGTGTGAGCTCTGACACTTTAGTATGGACATGATCAAAATGGAATGTACATTTAAGTTGATACTGCGCAGTATGTTTATTTACAATTTATTTTGTTTTCTTGATTGATATTTTGAAAGTGCACTTTGATTCAACTTTTCAATTTTAACCTTAACTTGATTAGTTGAAATATGATTGATGTTCTTTTGTTTTTACTTTATTTAAATTATGGTTAACTTTACCTGATTGAAATGTTTGGAATGGTTGATTAGTTTAATCATTAGGAATTTAATAATTGCATTTGCATTTAATTTTTTATATGCTTTGTACCTGATTGTTTTTGATAATATACTTAATGGGTTTTCTGGCCTTTCAGGTCGGGTTTTTTTTCTCTCCATTGTTTTCTCTTCCTTGATGGATCAGATCCTCTTTGGATCTAAGGATGGCGAGCTAGGAAAAGGACCAGAACTTTATGATCTTGGAATTTGATTAATTCAGAGGACATTTGTGTCTCATTGTGTATTTGTAATTGTCTGTTTATTTTCTCTTTTAAATCACTAATATATTCACCTAAACTAAAACCATTGTCTCCTGTCCTCATTCACACCTCAGGCTCCTTAAAAGAACCATCTTCTGATGCTGCTCTTGTAGCCGCAGTTAGTTGCATAGCCCATAAATGTTACACCTCCAAAGCCGGCTGTCTTAGCCGGAGCTAACCGAAGCTAACCGCAAAATGGTGGACACGGCGGCAGTGCCGGAAACTGGCGGAAACTGCCGAAAATTGCGCAAATAGGCTTAAAAATTATTATTATAATGATAATTATAATGATACTTTATTTATAAAGCCATTTAAAACAACCACAGCTGCAACAAAGTGCTGTACACATGAAATCAAGAACATTTAAACCCATTAAAAAAAAATAATTTCACATTTTTATTAATATGATGCGTTCGTAACTCCGGATTACCGTAAGTCGAGGGCGCCCTAAGTCGAGGACTAACAACATTTACACAACATTAATTGTGAATTATTGAAAAAGTATTAAAAATAATTTCTTGACACCAGTGGAGGGCCGTGCATTTCTCACTTAGATCTTCAGTGGTGTCCTGTCTGAATTTATCCACCTCAACACTGTCGTCTTGACACCACGGCTACAGAAACCATCGATAATAAACAGAAATTTGGTATAATGGGACGCAGCAATGAATGAAAGCTAATGCTAAAGCAATAAATGCACAATTCAACAAGTTTCCTTTGACTACAGCTACAGCTGTGCCACGTACTGTACATATTAAGCAAAAATATCAATGTTAATGTTGTAAAATGACAAAAATATGAATAAAATGCTAAAAGGAGTATGCTCTGTATGCTTGTGAAAATGTGTTTTTGTTGGATGTAACTGGGACCCTGTGTACATAGTTTTGTCCCTCCTCATGTACCACATGTGGTGTGTATGACAAATAAATATCTGAATTTCTGAAAATGTATAAAACTGTGATTGACCCTTACATATTAGTACAATATATACATATTAGTACAATATATACACTATATATATATATA
>JBBPBX010017354.1:0-46964 GCA_038048925.1 Garcialebias charrua
TGTCGTCATTTCCGGTACTTCATTGGTCGAAGGTAAGAAACTACATTTACCATGAATGCTTGGAATGAACTACAAACGCTGTGATTGATTGGTTGACGTCACTTATCTGTGTAGCGAGCTCCGCCTCGCTCAGCAGCAGTAGAGCTGGTGACGCGCTGCGTCGACCCGCCTATTTGTGTCGTCATTTCCTGGTGCATTTCGGGTGACAAGCAGTTCACACGCTGACAGAACAAACTGAGATTTCACTGAGAGTTTAAACACTCATTTCAAGCCATCTAAACTGTCTAACAACATAGATTTGTCTCTGACAAGAACGTGGTTCGAGCGTTTATCACGGACACACTAGAAACTAACTCTAAAAGGTTAAATACTGATTAGAAAAATCAGTTTCCTCGTGATTACATTAAGACTCGAAGCTGTCCCCTGTTGGTTAAAAGACGTTGACAGATGAGCTTTCTCAAAAACATCATAAAAAGTCAGCATTTTTATGGTGAGTTACCAGCTTTTAATTTTGTTCTGTACACAAACAACCTTAACAAAAGTACAGTTTTCACTCCAGATAACTAAAAAAAAATTTTTTCCTTTCTCTTCCTTTTCTCTGACACATCATCTTCCACAGTTATCCTGTGCACATTTAAACTTTCCTGTTTATTTCAAATAGTGAAAAGTTTAGAGTAGCAAATACAGAGCATCTTTTATTTTTATTTTTTTCACTGAAAATCCAGATAAAAGATGGCAGGCACAGAGGGTGAGACCCCTGACACCACGGATACGGGGCAGCCCGGGCCAACTGAAGGCCACGACCCGACCAAAGCAGATTGGATCGAACGTGCCTTATTTTCACTCACAGGGCCCATCACAAACTACCATGAAGAGACACAGTTGATGGAGGAAGCAGATGTGGACAGAGCATTAAAAACTGTAACAGCTGGAACCACAACGGCTGAAAAGAAAGCAGACAAAGATAAACGTTTGGCTAAATTAAGCCTTCTGTTAAAGGCCAAGCTAGACTTTGAAACTGCTGTACGCCGGGCTGTCTCTACATCATGTTTAACAGCACAAAGGGAGGTTGCCACTTTACAGCAGGAGGTAAAGAGTTTAACACAGTCGAGTATTGGCAACGCTGAACAAACGCGTAGTCTCTACGAAGAATGCAAAGTGTTAAAAAGGGATTTTGACCAATCACAAGATGATTTGGAAAAATGTGTGGTGGAGAAGGATAAGTATTACCATCAATACAAGTCGCTTCAGGCGGATTGTGGGGAGGCACGAGACGCGCTGGAAAAATGCACGGACACCCTGGAATCATTATCACTACGGTACACAAGGCTGCAAGAGGATTATAGAAAATCACAAGAACAGCACATGATGTTACAACGTGAAAATGATGGGTTAAAAGTCCAACTGAACAGTTGTCAAATAGAGCGTGCATCAGCAATGAACAAACTCTTTGAAGAAGAGAGAAAATGTTTGGATCTCATGAGTAAACACCTTGAGAACTTCGCAAAGTTCTTCTAAAATATGAGAAATCATTCTCAACTGACTCGATGGATTGTGGGTTGACCACGCTCCACACAGTGAGCATCCCAACCCCGCCTAATGCTCCCCCTGCATTTGTCAGACAGTACAAGATTCCTCTGGCAGCACATCAACCTATCAGAGAAATCATTAATGACCTGTTAGAAAAAGGTATCATCCGATACTGTAACAGCACTTACTCTGCGCCTTTATGGCCGGTGTTAAAACCAAATGGTAAGTGGAGACTCACTATAGACTACCGAAAGCTAAACAAACAAGTTCCCTTATCCAGATGGCCTATGACGCAACTCCAACAGGAACTGCCCAAGGTCACCAATGGTAAGTACTTCTCGACCCTCGACGTCGCCTCTGGTTTTTGGACCATCCCTGTGCGCGCCGAGGACCAGTACAAACTAGCTTTCACTTTTGGTGGCCGTCAATACACCTTTAACAGGTGTCCCTTTGGCTACGCTAACTCACCTGCAGAGTTCAACATCTTCTTGAACAAAGCATGTCCAGACGCCCACGAGCGTGGGACACTGATCTACGTGGACGATGTCCTTTTGAGGCAGCCAACACTGGACTCACATTTGGCTGAGATCGACCACGTTCTGAATCAACTAACAACTGCTGGTGCTAAGATATCACTGTCAAAATGCCAATGGTGCAGAACCAAAGTGGACTACGTTGGCCTACTTGTAGGTCCAGACGGAGTACAACCACAGCTGACTCGCACCCAAGGCCTCGACAATCTCAAAGTCCCCACCAATCTCAAAGAACTACAAAGTTTTCTGGGCGTGTGTAACTACTCGAACCAGTTCATCGAAAACTATGCGGACCTTGCGAAACCACTGACTGAACTCCTTAAAAAAGACGTACCATTTGTTTGGACTGACAAACAGCAACAGGCAATGGACGCTCTTATAAACAGGATCAAGTCAGCCCCTTGTTTAGTCTACCCAGACTACAACAAAGAGTTTTACTTGGAAGTGGGCTTCTCAGCTCATTGCATAAGTGCAGGTCTGTACCAGATACACGACAGAGACAAACGTGTAGTAGCCTACGCCAGCAAAACGATGGCAGGCCCCGAGTTGAGATTCTCAGACTGTGAGAAAGCTTTACTGACCACAGTGTGGGCAGTTAAACATTTCTCCAGCTACATTGGTGGACAGAAAATCATTGTGGAAACACAACACCAGCCAGTGACCTTTCTTAACAGTGAACGCATCAGAGATGGTGTGGTGACAAACTCACGTGTTGCAACGTGGCTCATGGCGCTTCAAAGTTTTAACCTAGACATACGTTATGGTCAAAACAAGAAGTCTCATCTGGGGACGGACTTGGCAATCTGCCAGAAGTGTACACAAGATGTACCAGCCACCCAGCCGCCGGTTGAGGTAAAACCCCCAGTAACTGAAGACCCGAATCACCACTTCTTTGATGACAATATCTGCAAAGATATGACAACATTGTACGTGGATGGATCTTCATTCCTCCGCGACAAGATCTGCAGAGCAGGTGTTGGAGGGGTCCTCCTCCAAGACCAAGAGCAGATAACTTTCAGCTACAAATTAGGATCTCAGACTTCTCAGTACGCTGAGATTGCAGGAATCCTAATAGCTCTCCAGATGGTAGTAGAACGCTCCATCAAGACGCTAGTCATCTGCACTGACTCTAACTATGCTCGTTTGAGTTTCGCTTGTCACCTCGCTGTGTGGAAACAGAACGGTTTCCTAACAAGCGACAGAAAAGTGGTCAAACACAAAGAGCTTTTCATAGCGTGTGATCACTTGGTGACATCACACGACTTACAGATCTACTGGAAGAAAGTTCCAGGGCATTCTAGAGTCCCAGGCGATGACAAGCACTACAATGACATTGCAGATTCCTTAGCCAAGGAAGGAGCCGACGAAGGTCCTCTATGGTCCTTCGACCCCTCCTGGTTAATCGAGACTCTGCAAACACAACCTTCAGTCAGGGTTATGGCAGTCACACGTGCACAGGCCGCAACCAGACCTGCTGACAACGCAGTCTCTGTACGACCCGCACTGACTGACCCAGACATCATCCAACTACAGAAGTCGGATCCTGCTATCAACTCCATGATACTGTACCTGACTGATCCGAACAAAAATAGTCCGTCTAAAGACGACCTGGATTCCGATCCAGACCTTAAGGTCCTCTATCAGCTGCGCAAACAGCTAAAACTAATCAAGGGCATCTTAACTTTCGCTCATGGACCAACGTCCTCACCTGTGTTCGTGGTTCCCCATGACCAAAGGGGGGTGATGTTAGTTCATGCCCATGATCTCCCGTCCGCAGGACACAAAGGAGATAAAGCCACGCTGACGGCATTAAAACAAATTGCCTATTGGCCTGGAATGAAAAAGGATGTCAAGGACTACATTGAAGGGTGCGTGGTCTGTGGCCAGTTTCAGCCAACCAGACCACTTCACAGAGCACCACTGCAAAGCAGAGGCATTGCATTCCCATGGTCTGACCTCCAGATCGACTGGGTTGGACCACTCACTAAGAGCTCTAGAGGAAATAAATATTTTCTCACGGTAACCTGTGCATTCACCAAATGGGTAGAATGCCTACCAGCTCCTAACGACACAGCACAAACCACTGCTATGTTGTTAATGAATCATATATTCTCAAGGTTTGGACTTCCCCTTCGGGTGAACTCAGACCAAGGTACACACTTCACAGGTGAAGTGATGAAAGAACTGTGGAAGACGCTAGGCGTCAAGGCTAACTTTCATGTCGGCTACCACCCACAGGCTTCAGGCCAAGTAGAGAGAGCAAACAGAACTGTGGTGAGTATTTTGAAGAAATACGTGGCTGCAAACCACAAGGACTGGGATGTGAAACTCCCTCTGGTCCTCATGGCCATAAGAGCCACTCCACACACATCAACTGGCATCTCTCCCTTCGAGATGATGACCGGTCGACAAATGACTCTCCCTCTACACCTGTTGTACCAACCAGGCGACGCCGCCATGGCGACAGCCTACACTACACAACAATACATGAAAGATTTGAATGTACACCTCAGAAACACTTTTGCTTTCGCCCAGAAAAACCTGGAAAAATCTGCTGAAGGACGCAAGGCGTACTACGACCAGAAGGCCTCTCACAATGAACTCCAGGTGGGAGACAGAGTCTGGTACTATACGTTCGCTCCAGCAACCGGGAAAGGAGGGTCCGAGACCGGAACTCTCGCCCGTAAATTAATGCCCAGGTGGACTGGACCTCATCTGATAACAGACAAAGTGTCCTCAGTCGTCTACGAAATCAAAATCAGCAAAGGCCGCAAAGAGCCAATTGCTAAATGGGTACATCGAAATCAGATCAAACCTTACAAGGCGTTCAATGACTCCACAAAAGACAAAGATCTCACAAACGCACCGACTTCATGGGAAAATAAGGTCGTCCAAACACAAGATAGTAAATAAACTAATCAGGTTTAAACTACCGTATTTCCCACCCTATAAGTCGCATGACATAACATCTGTTAGAAAGCTAAGATCTGTCTGTTTGTGTTTCCTTAGGACCACGATGAAACTGCTCCTATTAACCTTCGCCCTCTTGGGACTCCTCCAAGACGGACAACTCGAGGTTGTGACCCTTGGACCCACCTCAGGAATCAGTCTTAGGGATCAACCTGGTCTGCTCATCACAGATTGTCATCTGTACACCCAGAAGGTTTTCGTTCGTTTTGATCCCCAAATGGTGGTTAAACAACACATTAGGATCAATGAAGAATGGTCCAACAAAACGTGGTATACTTTTCCGATTGAGAGCGCAAAAGGACAAATCCAACACATGTTAAAGCAACTACATAAGTTCACTATTACACAACAGGAGCTGAGTGGAGCAAGTAGTAGAGAGACGCGTAGCATTGGATGGCTACTCCTCGCAGCCTCTCCTCTCGGATCCCTTTTAGGTTTAGGTTTGTCCGCGGTCAACACGGTCAGCATAACAACCTTAAAACAACACGTTAATGAAATACAAGATGAGTTCCCAAAGATCCGATCACAGATGGATCGGCAACAAGAACGGTTCACACAGGTGACCAAAACTGTTAAAGATACTGTCTTAGTTTTGAACACTCACACCCAAGAAATAAAGTCCCTTGCAAAAACGGTTAATGAGTTAAAACTTAAGGTAGAATCAGACTACGCCAACGCCCACTTGATAGATGGGATCCTTTCTGATACGCTTAGAGATATCAGCTCGACGGTTGATACACTAGCTACTGGCAGAATCCCACCCTATCTCGTCTCCCTGCAGATGGTGATTGACATCCTGTACTCCGCTACAAACGAACTAGTGAGACCAATCCAGGCTCACCTGGCTTACACTCTCGGTAGCGCGGTCCCGATTTACGTCAACCACAAAGCGGGTGAATTTGCGTTCCTTATCAATCTACCCATCATTCCTTCTGATGGCATTTACAGGCTCAAGGACGTTGTTAATGTTGGAAATTGGCACGGTGAAAACCACGTCAAAATCGACACCCCAAAGGTGGTCGCTTATCATGACAATAACCCCACAATTTACTTAGCTCCAAACCTCCAGATGTGTACTCTCACCCACGAAATACACTACCTGTGTACAAGTAAGCCTTTCATTTTGAATAAGGCCACGGGCATTTGCGGAGTCACACCCGTTCCAGATAACTCAAAATGCTCGACGACGATAACACCTCGACGCCAAGTCACAACCGCTAAAGCGGAAAGGATTGGTTCGCATTGGCTAGTAAACACTCCCCAACGAAACGCGTTGATAGTCCATGGCCATCCCGCGGCCAACCAACTTGTGACTCTACCGGATAATACAATGTGGATCAATGTCCCCCAAGGGACGACTATACACATTGGTGAACTGACGCTCTACCACCTCCGTCCGGAGCAATGGGAAACTGCTCTTGAGGTACCCGAGTGCTTCACAAACATGAGTTTGGAAATAGACCCTCAAACCATAGAACAACTCCGGTTCGAAGGTACTAAAATCGTCAATGTGGAACCTGTAAACAATGTTCTCAAGACCCTCAAATCCGAGACTGGAACCCGGTTTCAACCAATTAACTACGCATGGTCTAGCGCGGACACGTTAAGTCTAGTGCTGGGATTGATCCCATCCATCATTATGGGCGGAATTATCGTGATCCTATTTCAGTACGTACGATCTCTTCATGCCCGACTCGATGATCATGCGGCTCAACTAGATCTGATTAGGCGTCACAAACGTGAGTCTAGAGGGAACCAAGCCGACACGGACAGTAAGTTGGGATCTGACGACAAGAGTGTGTCGAAGCAGTGAAACATTGTTTCCTTGTTGTTTAGTCATTACTGTTGTCATTAGTTGAGATATTGTTTTGGTTCTGAACACTCCCAGCCAAAAAGGTTTTGTATTAACATTGGTTAATGAATGATATGGATTTAACTATGCCAACATGCAGTTCGTTTTGTTAAATCTCAGTCGTTGAAGAGCCAATGTAGTTTAAAGTTGCTCAAGGTACAATAAACTACACTGGTCTCATAATTTCTAAATTGAACCGATTCGATCGTTTCTATTCTAGATTATCTATTCATTTTGATGAGTCTCGCCATAGACTTCAAAATTTATTAGGAATACCAAATCCTACGTCGTTCGTCTAAAAGACAACAGACATTTAGATCAAACTATATTTCATTTTTCTATTTTAGTTTAACCTAAACTAAGTAATGAATGGAGGAATAGTTTGGAATTAGAGGCCTTCGTTACAGAAGCCCTCCAAAATTTTATAGGTACAGATCCCTATATCTAATTTTACAGAATTGATCCACCCCTTAATTGGTAATTGTAGCTGATCTAAACCATGATAGCTTACATACCAGGTGCATATAGGTAGGGCCTAATGTAAAATCCCAATCATAAGCCCACCTAAAAACCACATAATTGCATGACACATAGAACCAGAGTGGCACTGACTGGAAACCAACCAGCCAACAACCTTCGATGTGGGGACCTGCAGCTCCAACGCTTGGTCTTCAACCTCCATCCAAGGGTCGCCTCCTCTGCGTCAATCGAGGGATCCCCTCTACATGCTGATTATGAAAACAATTGTTGCTGATCAATCAACAAAACTACCCGTTGTGGAATTACTGCTGTGGAATTACCGCTGTGGATTATAAGACTTTGTTTTCCAAGGGTTAACAGACTTTGTTTTCCAAAGGATTAGAAGCTTTTCGCAATGGGATTACCTCCGAACAGTATGGAAGTTCCAAAAACTTTATGGGATTATAATTTTTGATTTTTCTCTTCCACTTGCTGGATTACTTCAAGATCAAAGACAGTTCAAGGTTTCCTTTCGTGTTGGACCCCATCCCCAAGGACTGGCGATGGCTTCCAAAAGGGGGGAGATGTAGTGGACCTACCCAGGGTCAAACTAAGGTTTTTGAACTGTTCCAGAGATGACCTTTACTGACCTCTCAGTAAAGCAAGACATTTACTACAAGATCATTCATTTAGCTGTAATCTGATAAATATAGTCACCAAAAGAGACTATTTCTATCTTTGATTTTAGGCTGATGTGATCAAAAGAATAACTTTTGTCATTTTCATGATGTGTGCTTTTAAGCTGTGTTATTCTGTAAGAGTATTACTGTGTTCACTGCTGTGTTAAAGGTGAAGTCTCGGGTCACAGAGACCGGACGGTTTTGTTTAGAAAGTCAGAAGACAGTAATCCGTTGTTTTTCATGAAAGGGCTCCAGCTTGCTGTGTCTTTTCCTAAACAAATCTCTCTCTGCTGCTGGCTGTAACCTTGGGTCTGATAAGGCAAGTGAACTCCTCTCTAAGTCTCTTTTTAAGTTCTAACTGGGCGGAAACGCTTCAGAGTTTGCTGGGAGCTTCGAAAGAGATGTGAACCTTCCCAAAGGGCTGTGGTACGCTTGGTCAAGAGCTAACGACCTTCGTCATCCAGCTGGGACTGATAACTTGCTGTTATGAGTCCACTTCGAATGAGCGTAAGCTCAAACTTTGTTATTCCTTCCTGGAATAATTTATCTTGAGCCAAAAAACCACGATTGCCACGGCTTCTGCCGACGAAAGCGAGTATCACCGACACCGACAAGGTAAACACGCGTGGAGTCCAGCTTGGACTTGCGGGACCGACGACTCGTCAGTCTAAAGCTGATCACAGTTCTTTACCAGAACCAAGGCGGACGTCTTAAGGTAAAGGAGCAGCTGTTTGCTTGCTGGAGGTGTGATGATATCTTAGCTGGACGCGTACGGAAGAGTGTCATCTGGTTTCATAAATGCAAGATAAACTTCCTCTCTTAACCTCCCAATTCTTCTTAAATCTTTCCTCCTCTCCTTTCCCTAAATTCTAAGCTGGAAACTATTTTAAGCTGAAGAGCCCACAGACTAAATATGTTAACATCCAATATTGAAGTCTGTTGTGTTAAATTTAAGTGTGCTGACGTATTAATTTGAAAGAAAGTGAAATCATGTCAATCAAGTGTAATGGTGTTGATTTTAGTTGATTTATTTTAAATAAATGGTAGTGTCGCCTGGCATACCAAACTAAGTCAATGTCCATTGTCACTTAATGGCTTTGTTTATTTATCCATCATAAAGATCACAGATATATTGGGTAAACTGAAAAAGAAAAGAATCCGTGAAATTACTATTCAATCTGAATAAGTAAATTAATTAAGGTAAAGAGGTCAGTATTAATATTGACCTCCTCATAATCCTTTACAACCCCTTACATTTTAAGACAGGTTTACAAGAAATCTAAAATAACTACCTATCAGCCTCTTTCAAAGCAGTTATGTGATCACAATCTGATAGGCCTACCTTTGTGCTTGATGTATTTTTCATGCTGACGGACATCGTTCCTTCCCCCATGAGAGACACTAAAGTCGCAGTTACAAATCTTAAAAAACGCGTAATTGTGTCCCACCCTACTCTTCTTAAGGAAAGTAAATTCGCTGTCCCATTTTTCAAGATATTTACACGAAGTCTTAACTTTTTTGGCAGGGACGCCTTCTCTCTCGTTACATTCATCTCTGTGTTTTTCCGGGTTTGTGTTCCCGCTGCCAGCAGTAACATCGCGAGAACTGCCACCGAGGCTACTGCAGGGGGCAGTTCTCGCGAGGCTAGTGACAGAGGCAATGTGTCCCCGGCTGGAGGGGGGAGGAGGAAGGGGAGGCGAACGGCAGCTTTGAAGGCAGAGAGAGAGCAGTCGCGCTCGCTCCTCCTCCGCGCGCACCTCCAGTTAATCCGGGAGCTTGAAATGAATTATGCCATTTTTTTGGGGGGGGAGGGGGTTATAATGACTGGATCCAATTATTGAGGGGGTTCCCCCCCCATCCCCCGTGTAAATTACGCCTATGGACATTACTGATACAGGAAGACATTTACACAACATTCATAAAAAGGTAAGATATAAGCAGGAAGAAACAGGAACTTACTCGCATTAGAACAAGACACACAGACCTTAATAAATCATGAAAACATGCAACAGGACTTTTTTGTGACATGTGCACTAATTTCCCTGAAACGGTTCAACACGTCTTTATGGAATGTCCAGGGTATGAAACAAGAAGAAAGCATTTCCAAAAAGAAAGAAATAAAATGAATTTTAAATGTTTTTTGATGTTTTTTTTAGTAGTGATATCAGTAAAGTTAAAGATTTCCTTGAAAATACAAACTTAATAGACAGAATTTAGTTGAGTTATTAAATTAATTTTACAGAATTAGTTTTTTTTTTAATAATCTCCGGTCCACACTGCAGCTCGGCGGTGGTAACCATAGATATCTTATAATGTCTATGGTGGTAACAGCCATGAAACTAAACAAGAAGGGGGGGGGGGCTCATTAGTTGCCACCAGACATTAATACTGTACGTATTAATGTCCATGGTTCCCACAAGTACTGACGCCACAAAACTGGGGGTGCCTGTTAGACGCTATTCAACAACAGAGTGACTATAGAGCATACTTGTTATTTTGTTTATTACGGGTGTACGATAATTTCCCTCAAAATGCGATAATTTTAGGGCTCTAGTACGATAATCCTACATTTCTCACCTGGCAACACTGCTCACGTGCGCTTACTCCAGCAGAGCAGAAATATTCTGTGGGGGAGAGGGAGGCCCTAGCCTGCCTGTGGGCATGTGAACGCTGGCACGTCATCTCTATGGCAGACCGTTCACATCCGTACAGACCACCAGGCGCTAACAGCACTGTTGGCGACCCAAGGCTCTGGGCACAGGCCCATGAGACTCCTGAGGTGGGCTGACAGGCTATCAATACAATTTCAGCCTGGAGTTTATACCTGGGCGGGCCAACACGGTGGCCGATCTCCTGTCAAGAGCTGTGTCAGTGACAAAGGAGATGGGCAGAGCAACATCAGACACAGAGAACAATGAAGATTGGGTTCATGTCCTGCATGGACCCCTCAGTTCAATAGTTACCCTGACAGAGCTGTAGCAGGCCTCAGCTGCAGATGATACACTCACAGTGCTCCGTACCTATGTGCAGGATGGCTGGCTTGCCAAAGTGGATGACAGGGTGCTTCCCTACTACCGTTTCTGCAACGAACTCTCTTGCTGGTGGGCGGTGTGCCTAGCTTGTAGCCACCGGGCAGTCATTCCGGAAATCCTCAGGGCCAGAGTATTGCATATGGCACACGAGGGGCACCTGGGGGTGGTCAAGGTGAAGCAGCGCTGCCGTGATACAGTGTGGTGGCCTTGTATAGACTCTGATGTTGAGGAGCTGGTGCGTAACTGCGCCTGCTGCCTTTTGAGTGGGAAAACTGGCCAGCCTGCCACAGCCCCTCTCACCCCGACCCCTTGGCCACTTTCACCTTGGGAACATATTCAGGTCGACATCTGTGGGGAACTTCATGGGGCACCTGCTCATGCCCGCTACCTGCTGGTTGTTCATGATCTTCACTCGAAGTGGCCTGAGGTTTGCCAACTGAGCTCCATCACTGCACACACCATCATAGACTGCCTGGACAACCTGTTTGGACGCTGGGGCCTTCCCAGTGTTGTTACAACGGATAATGGGGCCCAGTTCACCTCAGCAGAGTTCACAGAGTTCCTCACACTACGCTCCATCAGGCACATCAGGACAGCAGTTTATCACCCAGAGAGCAATGGTGGTGTGGAACGACTCAATAAAACTCTCAAAAATGGACTCAGAGCCTGTCTGGAGGAGGGGAGAACCTTCAGCGACGCTCTCAACCAAACCCTCTTGACCATCCGGGCATCCAAGCATTCCACCACAGGAGTTTCACCGGCGATGTTAATGATCGGGCGCGAACTGAAGCAACCCCTGGACTGTCTGAGAGCTGAGCCAGCTCCTGCACGTGGGAGCCCAGAGCTCCAGAAAGCCAGAGCTCAGGTGAAGGGTTCGCAGGCCCGGATGAAAGAGAGGTTTGATGCCACGCACCGAGTGCAGACCCCCTCACTGGCTGCAGGGGATTGGGTCAGGATCAAACGGCGTCATCGGAGAAATAAACTGAAATCATTCTGGTCAGAGCCACTGCGGGTGATTAAGCAATTGGGGCCGGCCACATACAGACTGGAGAATGGGAGTCGTTGGCACGCAAATCGTCTGCACAGGGTCATCGCCCCACCAGCACCTGCTTCACCGCTGGCCCCAGCAACGGCACTGGGTTGGCAGCCTAGGCCAATGACTTATCGGGTGAGGGATACTCCACCAGCTTTGCCCGATTCCACTCAACAGCCAACACGGCCCCAGAGACTGAGGGTCCCGCCTGTCTGGCTTGGGGACTACCGTATGTGATATGGTGATTGTGTTACTGAAGAAATGTTAATCTGTGTTTTATTGAGCCCAGTTTAATCTGTTAATCTTTGCAAAGTATTATGTTTTCAAGGGGGTGAAGGGGGAAAATGTTATGTTCAGAAATCACAGTGTTCGGTGTGTTTGTTGGGCCTGTAATGTTGTGCACTGTTTGTGACATGTTACTGTGCCTTTAAGAGATGCTTTTCGGCATGGGTAAATGGGAGGGTGGGGGGTGTTTTGGTTCAGTGTTTGGCGCAACGAAGCGACATGGTGTGGTTATTGAGTCTCCTGCGGACGTTACAGTGCCTTCTTTTGCAACTTAGAAAAACGTAGACAGGAATATAATGCAATCAATAGACTTTGATGGAGTGGAATGTTCTGAGACTAAGAAAATAACAAGAAGTATTTAATTTCTATAGCAATCTTTATAAATCTTCACATACAGAACAAGTTACAGTACTTCATCATTTTTTGAAAAAATAAAAAATCTGATTCTGTTATTGATGAAAAATTTAAAGAAATCTGTGATGAGGAGCTAAGAATCTCTTAATTTGATATTGCTATAAGGAACATGGCGTCTGACTGCACCCCCGGGCCAGACGGACTTACAGCTAAACTTTATACAGTAAACATTTTTTGGAGGATTTAAAACTACTGTTGTTCCAGGCTGTAGTAGAATGTGTTAGTAGGAAGGAACTCGTGGAAACTATGAAACAAGGCGTAATTAAGCTAATCCCACCCAAAACCTGGTAGAGATAAGAACATTTTAAATAATCTAAGGCCTATCACACTGTTGAACACAGACTACAAGATCCTAACAAAAGTTCTGGCAACGAGGTTAAAAACGGGCTTACCTGGTATAAACTCAATCCGGCTTTCTTAAAGGTAGATCCATCCATAACAACATTTGCCTGGTTCTGGACCTGATTGATTATAGTCACTTAATAAAAGATGATGGTTTGTGCTGTTTTTAGATTTCAACAAAGCATTTGATTCTGTGGAACATCAATTTATTGATAATACTTTGAGTTATTTTGGATTTGGAAATAATTTTCTCAGTATGATCACCATGTTAAACACTAACATTAACAGTTGTGTGTCTCTACCTCAGGGCACATGCCTCAGATTCAAAGTAGAAAGAGGTATCAGACAAGGCTGCAGTATTTCACCTCTATTATTTCACAGAATTACTATCATTAACAATTAATAATTCTAATATAGAAGGTTTGGAAATAAATAACCAGAAAATAATTATTAGCCAATTTGCAGATGATACAACCCTCTTCCTCAAAAATAAAGAACAAATTCCTCTAGCTCTAAAGGAAATAGAGGTGTTCTCTCAATCCTCAGGGCTGCAGTTAAATATAAATAAATGTGAAATTATGAGTATTCACAACTGTTCTGAATCTTCAGTTTCCAATATTCCAGTTAAAAATGAAATCAAGTATTTAGGAATGTGGATTACTAAGTGTCAGGCTACTAGTGTAAGAAAAAATTTACAAGACAACATTGATAAATGTGGCAACACATTAAATAATTGGCTTCAGAGAGATTTGACGTTGTTTGGTAGAACATTACATGTATTAACAAAAACTGAATCCTTATCCAGGTTGAGGTATCCTGCATATTTATTAGCTGTCCCTCCAAATCTCATAAAACAGATTAACAAAATAAATTTTAACTTTATTTGGAAAAACAAAAACCATTACATTAGAAAAAGAGATTTGCTAAAAAATTACGAGGAAGGTGGTATTAAAGGTTCAGTCTGCAGTTTCTGTAGAACTGCAGCACTTAGAAAAAATTTCAACAGGCAAAGCATTCTGATCCCTCCCCCTCAGAGCCATATATGGCTCTGCTCTCCCATGGTCTGCTGAAATTCAAATTCAAGCTCTGTTTTTATTGGCTGGTTAATGGCGGGTCACTTTTTCTTTTTAGAAATGCCTATTTACCACCTGGAGAAGCAAGGGGACAATATTTTTTTTAGTTTTTTTCAGAGATTACCTCTCTAACATCAGTCTAGTGACAGAGTGAAGAAATATGTTAAAAATATATTGTTAGAAAAGTTACATATAGCAGCTTTAAGGCAATTGATTTTGAAATCATGAATGGTACTTTAAAAATTAGATGGCTTCAGTCCCTTCTAAAAAACTGTGATCTTATTTGGTTTGCTATACCGTCATTCATATTTCAGAAAGTAGGAGGTATTGAGTTGTTATTGAAATGTGATTTTGAACTATCTAAACTCCCCCTACAGCTCTCTGCTTTCCATAAACAGGTTTTGTTACAGTGGAAGTTGATGTTCAAACACAACTTCAGCCCCCATAATGTCCCACTGTGGAACAACAGAGCCATTCTATGGGGTAGAAAATCTATATTCATAAAAGATTGGTGGAATAAACAAATCTGGTCAATTACTCATTTACTAGATGGAAATGGTGAAATTCTCAGTTTGGAGGAATTGAACAGAAAATATGGAACTGTTTGTTCATTAACATATTATAAGAAAGTATTACGTAGCATCCCTGAGGTCCTTTTTCAGTGAATAAAAAACAATTTATCTCATCTCTCTATTCCAAGACTCCATAAGATTCAAATTGAGTATGTGGACATTAGTGAAAATAAATGCAACAACAGGTTTTTAAATCAGTATTTGATAAATAACATGTACCCAGGAAGAACAAAAAGCACGGCTCTCTTACAAAATGTTAACAAATCTATAAGAGTCAAAATAAGAATAAATTATTTGAGATTTCCGATTCCTCCCAAACTTAAAGAACTACATTTTAAAATTATAAATAACATTTATGGATCAATTCTGGGACCCCTCCTTTTCAACCTATACATGGTACCACTTGGGTGTATTATCAGCAGCTATGGGGTCTCATTCCATTGCTATGCTGATGATACTCAGCTGTATCTTAAACTGGGTAGCAATGTGTCTGAGACCCCATCTACATCATCTTCTTCAGCTTCTCCATTTTCTCCACTTTCTTCTCTTTCCACACTCACAGCGTGTCTGGAGGAGATAAAGGCATGGATGCGGCAAAATTTCCTTCACCTTAACAGTTCAAAAACAGAAGCAATTCAAATTGGTACATCACATCAAATTCAACAACAAAAAATCCTCAGTATCACTTTTTCTGGCCAGAACATCTCTCTTTCCAATACAGTCACCAATCTTGGTGTTATTTTTGATCCACAACTCACCTTTGAAAGCCATATAAAGCATATCTGTAAAACTTCTTTTTTTCATCTTCGAAATATTGCAAAGCTTCGGTCTACACTGTCCCTCACTGATGCAGAAAAGCTCGTCCATGCCTTTGTCTCCTCCAGACTGGATTACTGCAATGCACTTCTCTTCGGGATTCCTGGCAAGAACATACAAAAACTACAGTATGTCCAAAACAGCGCTGCCAGGGTCCTGATGAGAGTGCGTAAGTATGAACACATCACTCCTGTACTGCGTTCACTACACTGGCTTCCTGTTTCTGCCCGGATCACGTACAAAATTTATCTGCTCACCTTCCAGTGCCTGTACGGTAATGCACCATCCTATTTAAAAGAACTTCTCACCCCTCACTGTCCTTCCCGCACTCTCCGCTCTTCCAACACCCATCTTCTTCTCACTCCCAGGTCTCGGTCTCGCACAATGGGAGACCGGGCTTTCTCCTGCGCTGCCCCTCGGCTGTGGAACGCCCTGCCCTCATATCTGAGGGCCCCACAGACCGTGACATGTTTTAAAAAAAGTCTTAAAACCTTTCTTTTTATCCAGTTTTTTAAATAATTAATTGTGCTTTTGTTTTTTATTGCACCCAGTTTTTTGAGTATTTTATCTGCATTTTGTGAATTTTAAATTTTTGATGCAATCATCTGTGAGGCTCCATCCTCTTGGTTGTTCCTTTTCTTTGTTGCATTTATGATTGATTTTTATCTTGATTTTATTTTTCATTGTAGCACTTTGAGATCTGTTTGATGTAAAGTGCGTTATAAATAAAAGTTATTATTATTATTATTATTTATCCTTTATGTCAATTCTTCAAAGAGATATTTAAATTTAATGTAGAAAATTTTGTTTTTTGTACAACTCAATTGGAAACAACTAAACATGTGTTTTGTGAATGTAAAGAAGTATTAAACTTATGGGAACAACGTCGTAACTTTCTGTCTTTTAAAGGAATAAACTTGGATTTTGTCTCCTTAGAAAATATTCAATTTGGCTTATCCATTAAAGATAAAAATCTTGAACTTTTTGTCAATGTTCTGATTATTGTAACTGTTGTGTCTTTACTCCAACAAAGTATATTTTAAAGATGAAAGAATAATCCACTCGGTTATGGAAAAAGAACGTGACTTTACTTGTCTTCAACTGGTCTCAACATTACACACACAAATCTATGTGCACTCTCTGCCAGGGTGCAGACGGCCATTCCCACGGGTGTAGGGGAGCCGGTGGAGGTGCGTTTTGAACGCTCAGGCACCCTGGACAGGTTTTGGTGATGTCCTCAATCTGTTTATCCCCGGCCACCAAACGTAGCTACGGGCCAGACTTTTCATCTTCACCGTACCTACGTGAGCCTCATGCAGACTGTCCAACACTCTGGTGCGAAGCTTGGAGGGAACCACCACAGTAACAAAATACTATATCCATAAATGTCTATACGCAAAATGCTCCCTCATATCAATGCTCTCAAAAATGATTTTTTTTTAAGTTGTCCAAAAAAGATGCAGAATTTAAATGCAGTAAAACTATATGAGTTAATGGAAGTATTTTAGTTTCTAGCCCTCTCTTATTTTTATATCTTTTCTTTGTTTTTTTCATTATTTCAGTTAATTAGGTATTTTCAAGAATTGTTGAGTCTTTTCTTGAGCCTTTGCAATCAAGGTGACATTAGGAGTTGTGATTCTTATATTGTATAATGTTTGAAATTGACATGTTGTGAGTTTTGTCATTGTTTTCTTGTTTACTAATAAAAAGTTAGCACGTGATGCGAATGACAATAAAGAACCTCAAACATGATTCTGTTTACAGGTTTCCTGCTCACTTTTGTTTTACAAGCACAGAGACTTTATAACAATTTATTTTAAAGTGAATAATGTCGACATAAGTTAGTAGAATTATGTCAAGTTTTTATACTTAAAAGGACGAGGTCCCACCGAGATTTGAACTCGGATCGCTGGATTCAAAGTCCAGAGTGCTAACCATTACACCATGGGACCGACTACGTCAGACTTCCACAATATATCTATTTAAAGCCGTCAGCAGAAGACTTCATCTGTGTTTTTTATTTTTTTGGATGCTCGTCGAGTCACGATAACTCACTGAGAGAACTGTTACACACATCCCGTGTGCAGCTGGATTTGAATAATCTCCTTCCTGCTTGTTTTTATTTATTGTTGTGCTGATCAAAGCTAACCTAGCTAATTCAGCTGAAGCTAAGTTAAGCGGCTTCGTTGTGCATGAACTTTCTTGCTTCGTTGTGTGATGTTTCTGTTTCTAGCGTGATCATCGTGACCTGCTGTCTACCGTTTGTTTGACGAAATGGTAGCAGGTCACGATGAGTTGGGCTAAAATTGGAGCTAGCTTTTCGGACGTTTTTCTTCTTCTTCTTGAGGATTTATTGGTGGTTGGCGAAAAACGTTGAGGTTGCATTACCGCCACCTACCGGTATGGAGTGTGTCTCAAAATTTCTGTTCTGTTCTGTAATAATAATAATAATCATTTTATTTAAAAGCGCCTTTCAGGACACCCAAGGACACTTAACAAACAAACGCAGTTCAAACATCAGCAGTTACAAATTGAAATATAAAATACATAAAGAATATGAAATACAAAATAATTTAAACTAATAATTTAAACTCTCGGTCATGTGCTCATTCAGTTTGCACTACTTCTCATATTTGCACTAATGTTTGTATTACATTACTGCCTATAGTCATACTACTGTTTACATTCACTGTTTACATTTATTAATACGGTTTACATTTATTACTACTGTTTACATTTACACTACTTTTATCTACACTACTGCAGATACATATACAGCATTCTCTGACTAGCCTTATCTAAGGATGCCAAATGTGCCTTATGTGCCTCACTGCATATGCCACTTTGCCTCTATACCAACATCAACTACCTCATACATATACTGTGTACATTAACTTATATGCTGCTGTGCCACTCTTTGCAAATGTCAATGCTAGAACCTTCAGTTTATTTTATAGATATACTTTTTATACTTTTTATACTACTATGCAAAAACTCAGGACAGTATTACACTTTTATTATTTCATTTTATGCTTATGTTCATTGGGTGTTTGGTGTTTTAGGGGTGTTTGGTGTTTCAGTGTTGGTGTAAATTTTCATACTTTTATACTACTATGAAAAAACTCAGGACAGTGTTACACTTTTACTATTTTATGCTTATGTTTATTAAATGTTTTAGTGTTTAGTGTTTAGATGGTTACTGTTGCACCGAGGGACTGAGAGAAACACAATTCAATCCTGTGTATGTCCTGTACATATTGCAGTTCTGACAATAAAACAAGAAAGTTGACTTTGACTTTGACTTTTGACTTAAAATACTGTACATTTAGTAAAGTTAATGATAAGCTAGTCTAAAGAGATGTGTTTTCAAAGCAGTCTTGAACAGAGAAAGGGAGGTGGTGTTTCGAAGGTCTGGCGGTAGAGCGTTCCAGAGGTGAGGGGCAGAGCAGGTGAAGGCCCTGCTCCCCATGGTGGAGAGGCGGGCAGAGGGTACATGGAGATGTAGCGAAGAGGAGGATCTGAGAGAGCGTGATGGGATGGAGATTTGTAGGAGGTCAGATAGATAAGGAGGGGCAAGGTTGTGGATAGCTTTGAACGTGAGAAGTAGAATTTTGAAGATGATGCGTGATTTAACCAGGAGCCAGTGGAGCTGCTGCAGGACAGGAGTGATGTGATTATAGCAGGAGGTTTGAGTGATGACACGGGCAGCTGAGTTCTGGACCATCTGTAGCTTGAGATTTGTTAGGGAGGCTGTAGAGAAGGGAGTTGCAGTAATCGATACAGGAAGTCAGTGCACAAGGATGGCTGTGGAGCGGGGTGTGAGAGAAGGACGGAGACGATGAAACTGAGCTTCCACATGCTGGAACCATGGCTCCGGATCATGTTGCCAGAACTCTGGAAGCTTGATGGCAGCAAACACAGCGGATGAAGCAACAGCAGGAGACGCGACAACGGCGGTTGGAGCAACGTCTGCCCGGCAAAAAACTTGGTCCGAAAACACGGCCGATGAAGAAGCATCGTCAGCATCTGGTGAGTTCTCGTTCGAAAACATGTTCAGATGTCCGGGATCACCAAATGTGGGAGTCGGCAGAAAGAGACGAAAAATACCTGGAGTCTCGATTTATTCTCATTGTCTTACACTCTTAAGCCTCCCTGGTAAGGTCTATTCAGGGGTTCTGGAGAGGAGGGTCCATCGGATAGTCGAACCTCGGATTCAGGAGGAGCAGTGTGGTTTTCGTCCTGGTCGTGGAACACTGGACCAGCTCTACACCCTCAGCAGGGTCCTGGAGGGTGCGTGGGAGTTTGCCCAACCAGTTTACATGTGCTTTGTGGACTTGGAGAAGGCATTCGACCGCGTCCCTCGGGGGGTTCTGTGGGGGGTACTCCGGGAGTATGGGGTACCAGGCCCTTTGATAAGGGCTGTTAGGTCCCTGTACGACCGGTGTCAGAGCTTGGTCCGCATTGCCGGCAGTAAGTCAGGCTCGTTTCCGGTGAGAGTTGGACTCCGCCAAGGTTGCCCTTTGTCACCGATTCTGTTCATAACTTTTATGGACAGAATTTCTAGGCGCAGCCAAGGTGTTGAGAGGATCCGTTTTGGTGACCTTAGAATCGCTTCTCTGTTTTTTGCAGATGATGTGGTCCTACTGGCTTCATCAGTTCGTGATTTACAACTTTCACTGGAGCGGTTTGCAGCCGAGTGTGATGCGGCCGGGATGAGGATCAGTTCCTCCAAGTCCGAGGCCATGGTCTTGAGCCGGAAAAGGGTAGCATGCCCTCTCCGGGTCGGGGAGGAGGTCCTGCCCCAAGTGGAGGAGTTTAAGTATCTCGGGATCTTGTTCACGAATGAGGGAAAACTGGAGCGTGAGATCGATAGGCGGATAGGTGCAGCGTCCGCAGTGAAGCGGGCGCTGTACCGGTCTGTCGTGGTGAAGAGAGAGCTGAGTCAAAAGGCAAAGCTCTCAATTTACCGATCGATCTACGTTCCCACCCTCATCTATGGTCATGAGCTTTGGGTTATGACCGAAAGAACAAGATCTCGGATACAAGCGGCTGAAATGAGTTTTCTCCGCAGGGTGTCTGGACTCTCCCTTAGAGATAGGGTGAGAAGCTCAGTCATCCGGGAGGGACTCGGAGTAGAGCCGCTGCTTCTCCACATCGAGAGGAGCCAGTTGAGGTGGCTCGGGCATCTGGTTAGGATGCCTCCTGGACGCCTCCCTGGTGAGGTGTTCCGGGCATGTCCCACCGGGAGGAGACCCAGAGGAAGACCCAGGACACGCTGGAGGGACTATGTTTCTCGGCTGGCCTGGGAACGCCTTGGGATTCCCCCGGAGGAGCTGCTCCAAGTGGCTGGGGAGAGGGAAGTCTGGGCCTCCCTACTTAGGCTGCTACCCCCGCGACCCGACCCCGGATAAGCGGAAGAAGATGGATGGATGGATGGATGTCTTCCCACGTCAAGCTCAGGAGAACAACTCAAATAGAACTGAAATACAACCACTGAACTGCTCTCTTTATATTCTGTCCCTTTCGCAATAAGAGCACATTCTGACGTGAAATATATACATTTGTGTCCGCCACAAGATATAATATAATTTTTTCTTCTTTTTGCTACCTTTGATTTTTTTAAATATTTTGTATGTTATCATTTATGGGATTTTTTTTTTTTTATGAACAAATTTTATTTAAATAAATAAAGAGGCATCATATCGCTTCAATTTTGCCACATTTAAAAAGGCGTAGACGCACGATTCAATAATTCAGCGCCCAATGGGGCATCTACGTATTTATGTCTGTGGATATGACAGGTCCAGTATCGCGATACTGATACTGATACAGATATGATACTTTAAAAATAATTACACCGAATTTTGATGATGTTTAAGTTTTTTGTGATTTTTCATTTGAATCATTTATTTGTCAAAACCCAGGATAGAATTAGGCAAAGTTTATAAGTAAATAAAAAAATTCTTTATTATAATAGAAGTTTTTTTTTTTTGAAAAAAAGTAAGAAAACAATTTTCCCCATATCATAAGATGGATGGATGTTTCCCTTAAACAAAGTGCACAAAATGATCACTCAAGAATAAATTAAAACGTGGTGTTCAGAAATTATGATAATCAAATAAAAATTATCTCTTCATTGCACCCATTTTCTGTATTTTATTTCTTAAAGACTGTGTAAAGTAAATTTCAATATTTTCTTCAATAAACATTATAAATGTCATAATTGTAATGTTGTAAATGAGTAAAAAGTCTCAAAATTGTAGATAAATTAATTTTGGAGTTATAGATCAACTTGTGTATAAAGATATGTCTGTTTCAGGATTTTTTAGGCGTGTTTTAAATGTGACTGTGTTTCGTCACGCGGTCTTCTTAAGTATAGCCCCACCCCCTGCAGCTCCAGCCGTATAAATTAGATCTTGCCTCGGTGGAGCCGTTCACTCGCGAATCGCAGATAGCATCAGATAGCAATAGCATAGATATTTTGTTCATTGTTAGCTATCAATTATGCCTCGTTCGTGCATCTGTGCCCTACAAGTTCACAAGCTCCTTTTTTGATAAGAAAATGCGACAGGTCCATTGCATACTTAGTTATCAACGTGATTACTCTATATTTTAATCACCAACACAGACCCCGCATGCGATGTGACCGGGTCGGACCGTGTGCAGCGAGTCCGCTCATCTTCTAAAATAGCGCTTATTATTAAGCACATAACAGCGGAGTTATGAATTATAGTTGTGTCCTCAACTTTAAAAACAAAACCAGAGTTGTTTGTGCACTAAAAACAGCGTAACTCTTACGCCAAAAATACACTACACGCGTTGCAGCTCCGCCCCGCTCCGGTCCGACCTCCGCAGCAAATACGCACCCATTATAATCAATGACAGAATTTACACTGGCTCCGCACGGCGGCGGCGAGCTGCGGAGAGCGGACGGCAGTCCGTCAAAATTAGAAATTTTTCTATTTCTGCCGGATGCCGGAGCTGTGCCGGAGTCAACTTTTGAAGATTACGTCGCACCAACAGGAAAAGGAACGAGCACAACTTCCGTATTTACAAAATAAAATCACCACGGGCGGACTAATCCTAGCTCTATACGGATTTATTTGTACAAAAATGCTGTCAAACTATCATTTATGACTACGCCTACAAACGCAATACAAGAAATAAAAAGAAATACAAGAAATAAATAAAGTATTTTATTCTGAAATGTAATACATCACTTCCTGTTGCTCAAACCATGTCCTGTCGCTCATTTACGAGAGAAGATCAAGGCAGCAGTCTCTACAGTTGTTCTCCTTCTTCCACCGAGTGAATTGTTTTGTTCTGACTTACTTATTTATCACTTGATTTATCGCGCGATCTCGCAATTCCCGCGCATCCACTCGGACCTGAGCTGAGCGCAGGTAATGGAAATTGGACTCGCTCAGCTGCGACCTGCGGAGCGGGGCGGAGCGGAGCCGCGTGTAGTGTATTTTTGGGGTTAGAAAAAGGAGCTGCTGTTACAGCCAGAACTCAGATAAAAACAGAGCAAGTTTACTGGATCTCTGCTGCACCTGTCTGCCTCTCCACACACAGCTCAGGCTGTGAAGAACGATGCCGACCGTCACAGTGGTCACTGTCTGACTCAGAGTCTGAGTCTGGCTCTGGAGGTTCAAATGAGTAGGGCTGGAGAACTCCAATTAGGCTGCCAGCCTTCGCGAACATCTTCAGGGTGCAGGACACGGGCGCAGTACTGCGCTGAAACCACGCCCACGCGCTGACACGCCCCCAGCGTTTCAGACCAGGGCACAATTATGTTTTTTCATTATTTTTGAGACTTAATTTTATAAGGTAAACAATGTTTTTAATCAGTCAGATTTATATGGGTGATTAATAACACATATTTATGCCGTGTGACAAACTCAAAACACACATTTAATTTTACTTTACACGGTCTTTAAATAAACAAACTGTACATATCACACCGCAACGATATTATAAAACAGTAAAATATATTTAGAATATAAAGGAATAAAATAAAAATTTCTTCTTAAGTGCATTTTTTTCTGGGTTTGAAAAAACAACTACTAATCAAAAATAATTAGTGAAAATACAATAAATAAAATGTAAATAACAAAACAACCTCCAAAGCTTGAGTTCAAAGAAATATTCCCAGAAGCCTCTCTGTGGGCCCTGCCTGCTCTATGCTGTGACAGGAGCGGCATTTACACAGTCGGCTCGCATCTTTGATGAAACTGTAGCAGTGCATACAGGAGAGAAACTGAAGCTAAAGTATCAATCTCATTACACTGGTATTGATCACTATCAATAACTGAAAGTTATGCACCATAACTCATGTTCCCTGAAGGAAGGGAACTAGGTGCAACATATGACTATGGGAATTGTGCCGCCGCGCGGTTCACCTGAAGTAATACATTCACGCCTTTTAAGGCAGGTGGGCATCAGCAATGAGGCCCCACCCTCTTTGCATAAAAGGGACTGACGCCCCACCTTCATCCTCCAAGTGCACTTCACCGAGCTTGGGCATTTGAAAGGGCAAACGTATTGCACCTCGTTCCCTTCCTTCAGGGAACATGAGTTATGGTACATAACTTTCAGTTCCCTTATCAGTCAGGTTCACTCAGTGCAACATATGACTATGGGAACGTATTTCATTTGCGCCCTGAAAATGCTCTGGAAATCATGCTTGTGAGAACTTATGCATTTATACTGCAGGTGTTTTGGCTGTGCTCTACTCTGTGGTAGAGAGGACAGCCTGAGTGACATCACATGCTGTGACATCCAAACTGTAGTGTTTTGCAAACGTGTTTGTAGATGTCCAGTTGGCAGCAGCACATATGTCTGTCACTGGCACGCCCTTGAAAAGGGCCCATGAGGCTGCCAGGCCTCGAGTGGAATGAGCAGAGGGCACCTGCTGACCTTTGCTGCTGTACGCCCTTTTTATGGCCTCAGTCACCCAGTGTGATGCCTGGTACACACCAAACGCGTTTTGAGCAGCCAAAGCAGCCAGTTTACATGCAAAGTCTTGGCCGCACATCTAGGAGCAACGCAACGTGCTACGGCGCGTTTTGAGCAGTTTGAGCAGCGCGCAAGGTAGCGGCAGGGTGCGGCAGCTCCTTTTCCGTGCATGTGGTACGTCCAGAGCAGCGGCTGCTCGAGTTCAACAAATTGAACTTTGACCTACTTTGGCTGCTCGCCGCGTAGCAGCAACCAATCGGGAGAGACTCTGCTATGTGATGACGCAATGACGACGGGACGGAAGTAGGTGGGCACCGCAATCCCAACCTGAGACAGATGGACAGCCATTCTTCTGCTGAAATTGCGCGCCTGTAGTTGGTGTCCTGCAAGGTGATGTAACCAACAACGTTGGACAGCAGGTCGTCAAACTGGGCTCGGGTGACATGGAAGTACCGCTGAAAGTGATGCTCGTCTGCGCGTAGCTCCTGGATTAGATGGTGAAATTCACCAAAATACAAACGCCTCTGTATTGTGGGGTGAATCCAGAATCGGCGTTGTGCACGGTGTCTGCGTGCTGCTGCTTTGTTGATTAAATACAACAAAGCAATTCTTCGGATTACGTCCGCCATTTCAGAGACCGGAAAAAAACATACCCGACCGGAAAAGGACCAAGACGCTCCTCCCACTGCGCGTCTTCAGACACGTTCGATGTGAACAGACATCTGTTGACAAGCAGCCAACACCGCTCGTCAGGAGCATTTTTGCTTCTCAAGACGCGTTTGGTGGGAACCCGGCATGAGAGGCGCTGTTTGACAGGGCTCCTACCCCTCAGACAGAACATTTTGTGTCAATATCAAAGAGTTCAGTTCAGCATCTACAGCGCTTCAGTGGGGGGTACCGCAGGGGTCCATCCTCGGCCCCCTTCTCTTCTCATTATACCTGCTGCCACTAGGTGCTATTTTCCGCAAACACAAAATAGCCTTTCATTTCTACGCCGATGATTGTCAAATTTACTTTCCCCTAAGGCACAGAGGCTCGCGCTCTATTCAACCCCTTCTTGACTGCCTGGCTGACATCCATAATTGGATGGCCTCAAACTTCTTAAGTTTCAATGAGAAAAAGTCTGAAGTCATGCTGTTCCATCCTAACAGCTCACTCTCGAATCATGACATTGACCTTCTTTCCCTAGCCCCACTAGAAAAACAAAAGGTCACTAATATGGGGGTGACAATGGACCCTTCCCTGAAACTTAAAAGTCATGTAAACATGATTGTTACATCCTGCTTTTTACAGCTTAGGCGGCTGTCTAAGCTGAAGCAAATACTATCCAAAAAGAACCTGGAGACAGTAATCCATGCTTTCGTAACATCGAGGCTCGATTACTGCAATTCACTTCTGTTTGGAATCAGTCAGTCCTCCATTGAACGGTGTCATGGAAATTTAACAAAACAGTGAGATGAGTTGAATGCAAAATGAAGGAAAAGATCCATCTTTTACTATTTTATTCGAAGGCAATTAAAAACATGCGTTCGAAGGCTCTTGCTTTATGCAAAGAGCCTCAATCAGAAGGCACAGCACAATTTATACAGTCAAACAAGCCTACGTGGTCACTAATCTTAGAACTCTGGACTTTTAAGATAGGTATCTTCTGGTGTCAGTTGCCATGTTGCACAAGTGGGTCTTTTCCTCTTAGTAGATTTTTTTTCATTCAACCTTCATTTATACAGGCTATTCTCGTTGAGCCACGGGGACTCATTTACAAGAGGGACCTGTCTCACTCACATCCAGGGTCAATTTAAAGTTACCAATCAGCCTGACATGCATGTTTTTGGACTGTGGGAGGAAACCGGAGCACCCGGAGAAAACCCACGCATGCACGGAGAGAACATGCAAACTCCACCCAGAAAGGCCCCCGGACCGGGATTTGAACCAGGGACCTGCTCACTGAGAGGCAGCAGCTCTACCAGTTGTGCCACCGTGCTGCCCAGATACAAGTGGACATGATGTAATACATTCAAACATACATTTAGAAGACGTTTTAACAGATAAGAAAACAGTGACCATTGTTCTTCACAAGATGCTCTAAGGCAGTGGTTCCCAAAGTGGGGTACTCGTACCCCTGGGGGTACACAGGAGGGACTTAGGGGGTACGCAAGAAAATTTGAAAAAATAAAGTGAAAAAAGACAAGTGCCTTCAAATAATACACATGTATATGCTGCCATCTAGTGTTCAGCAAAATCATTGCACTGGCAAAGTAGAAGGGTGTGAAAATAGGCGTGACTTGCTGATGGGACACCTGTCGATCAAAGCAGCCTTCACTCAACTTCTTGTCGGAGCTGAGAAAAGATGGATAGATGGTTAAAAAAGAAAATATGCGAATCCAGAAAGACACCAACAGCTATCACCAGCCAGCCTACTGCAGGAGGTGAACCTGCCAGCGACAACGCTCCAAACAATTCTTCGAATAGAAGAGATACATCAAACCAAGATGTTAGCAGTGCATCTGCTAGCCCTGCTAGCCATCCTGCTAGCTGCATGGCCATGGACAGTGACGAGTGTTCGGATGTGGAGCGGGCTGGGCGGGATATGGATCCTTGTGGTGTGGGGAAGCTCGTTGCCTCAGACAGAGAAACAAAAAGGCGCAAATATGTTGAAAGCTACATTGCTTTGGGATTCACATCTACTAATACAGGTAGATTTACTCAACCACAGTGTGTTTTTCCGTTGCTACGTGACTTTGTGTGTGGAAATGAACTTCCATTGAGTAAGAGTGTGAAACGTGACATTGGAGCTGAGAAAGAGCAGGAATGAACTGAAGGATGGCATTAAGAAGGCCAAGGCCACGTATGCACAGAGGATCGAGGGACAGTTCACCTCACAAGACCCACGGAGCATGTGGAAGGGTATTAAATGCATAACAGATTACAAAGGCAAAAACAAACAATGCCCCAGGGACCCATCTCTGCCTGATGCCCTCAATAAGTTTTATGCACGTTTTGATGATCCAACCCAGCCAGCATGCACAGGTGGGCCCCATATGGTATACATATGTGCAAAAAACATGGGCCCCAAAAGGTTTTGTCCACGGTTTCCATGGTGGCCCCACATGGGTTGGCCCAGATAGATTTTAATGGGCCCTGACTGGGTTTTCAGTGGGACCCATATGTTTAACTTAAATGAGACCCATGTAAAACCCATGTGTGTACCTTGAAGAATATCTACCTGGGACTAAACTGGGTCCCAACTGGGCTAAAAATATGGGTAATAAGTGGGTTTGTCCACGGTTTCCATGGTGGCCCCACATGGGTTGGCCCAGATAGATTTTAATGGGCCCTGACTGGGCTTTCAGTGGGACCCAGATGTTTAACTTAAATGAGACCCATGTAAAACCCATGTGTGTGCCTTGAAGAATATCTACCTGAGACTAAACTGGGTCCCAACTGGGCTAAAAATATGGGTTATAAGTGGGTTTGTCCACAGTTTCCATGGTGGCCCCACGTGGGTTTGCCCGGATAGACTATAATGGGCACTGTCTGGGCTTTCAGTGGTTCCCAGATGGTTAATTTACATGAGGCTCATTACAGACCCATGTGTGTTCTTACCAGCATAATTTATGTGTCGGATTTTCCGATCCAACCTGCCGAGAGCACGTATATTGCACCATACTCTGTGACTTCTGTCTTAACATTGTGTGAGTTACACTCAAAGAACACTCTGAGCCTCACAACAGATAATACCCAATCTTTAACAAGAGGCAGTTCTATAACACAGATGTCCTTCTGACTCATGGTGCAGCCCGGAACACTAAAATACTGCTAAACATTATGGGAAATCAACATAGTCCACTCCCCGTTTTTGATTGTGGCACTATGAGTTGTAATTCTTGTTGGCTTTGATCAACGGATACAGATTTAAACTATAATTGAACACTAATATACCGCTAAGCATGATGGGAAATCAACACGGTTCACTTCCTGTTTTTTAGTTTAGTTTTTGATTGTGGCACTATGAGTTGTAATTCTTGTTGGTTTTGATCAACAGATACAGATTTAAAATATACATTGAATTTATAAATGTAAATTCAATGTACAGTTTAAATCTGTATCTGTTGATCCCACATTTATACCACTTGGGATAAATACAGTTAGCCCACATGGGCTTCCCATGCTGGGCACATTATACTAAAATCACATGGGTCCTATATACTGATGCACATGTCTGTCCCATTCCCAGTTAGCCCACATAAAAAAATGAGCTGGGGCCTATATATATATGCCCAGGTTGAAGCCATGTAAGATCATCCCACATTTAGCCCACTTGGGGTAAATACAGTTAGCCCACATGGGCTTCCCATGCCGGGCCCATTATACCAAAACCACATGGGTCCCATATAATGATGTCCATTTCTGTCCCATTCCAAGTTAGCCCACATAAAAATGAACTGGGGCCTGTATATCCATGCCAAGGCTGAACCCATGTAAGGTTATACGACACTTATCCCACTTGGGGTCAATATAGTTAGCACACATGGGCTTCCCATACTGTGACCATTATACTAAAACCACATGGGTCCCATATAATGATGACCATTTCTGTCCCATTCCCAGTTAGCCCACATAAAAATGTACTGGGCCCTATATATCCATGCCCAGGTTGAACCCATGTAAGGTGATCCCACATTTATACCACTTGGGATGAATACAGTTAGCCCACATGGGCTTCCCATGCTGAGCACATTATACTAAAATCACATGGGTCCCATATACTGATGCATATATCTGTCCCATTCCCAGTTAGCCCAAATAAAATTAAACTGGGGCCTATATATCTATGCCCAGGTTCAACCCATGTAAGGTCGGCCCACTCTTATACCACTTGGGGTAAATACAGTTAGCCCACATGGGCTTCCCATGCTGGGCCCATTATACCAAACCACATGGGTCCCTTATAATATTGCCCATTTCTGTCCCAATCCCAGTTAGCCCACATAAAAATGTAGTGGGCCCTATATATCCATGCCCAGGTTGAACCCATGTAAGGTGAGCCCACATTGATACCACTTGGGATAAATACAGTTAGCCCACATGGGCTTCCCATGCTGGGCCCATTATACTAAAACCACATGGGTCCCATATAATAATGCCCATTTATGTCCCATTCCCAGTTAGCCCACATAAAAATGTAATGGGCCCTATATATCCATGCCCAGGTTGAACCCATGTAAGGTGAGCCCACATTGATACCACTTGGGATAAATACAGTCTGCCCACATGGGCTTCCCATGCTGGGCCCATTATACTAAAACCACATGGGTCCCATATAAAATTGCCCATTTCTGTCCCATTGCCAGTTAGCCCACATTAATCCTGTATAGGACCCATATATTTAGCCCAACAGGGCTCACAAAATGGGTTCCTTTATGGGATAACCATATGGGTCTCATGCAGTTAGCCCAGATAAATCCCATGCCCACTCATTACCCAACTAGCCCACAATAACCCCATGTGGGGCCCAACTATGCATGTTGGCTGGGAAACAGACCAGCTAGCACCAGACTCACCTCATCACCAGATGAAGAGCATCTCAGGGTGTCCGCAGCAGAAGTGAGAGGCAGTCTCAGAAAGATTAATCCTCATAAAGCAACCGGACCAGACAACATCCCAGGGAAAGTTCTGAAGGAATGTGCGGACCAGCTCTGTGAGGTGCTGGCTGACATCTTCACCACCTCACTTGCACTGGAGTCAGTTCCCACCTGCCTGAAGACCGCGACCATCATCCCAGTCCCAAAGAGCTCCACAGTGACTGGTCTGAATGACTATAGACCGGTGGCCCTCACCCCGATAGTCGCTAAATGTTTTGAGAAACTGGTCATGTCCCACATCAAGGCAACCGTCAACATCAATGAGGACCCTCATCAATACGCATACCGTGAGAACCGATCAACAGAGGACGCCATTTCTTCCGTGGTCCACACTGCTCTCACCCACCTGGATCAGAAAGACTCATACGTGCGTCTGCTCTTTGTGGACTTCACATCTGCCTTCAACACCATGATCCCCCAAACTCTGATAGACAAACTATCTACACTTGGACTAAGCCCCTCTATTTGTAACTGGGTACTAGACTTCTTAACAGACAGACCACAGTCCGTGAAGATCCACAACTTCTCCTCCTCCACCATAACCCTCAGCACTGGCTCTCCTCAGGGATGTGTGCTGAGCCCCCTTCTGTTCACTCTGCTCACATATGATTGTACAGCCACACTTCCAGGCTGTCATATTGTTAAGTTTGCAGATGATACAGCGGTGGTGGGATGCATCACAAACAATGATGAGTCCAGCTACAGACAGGAGGTGGAACACCTGGAGAGCTGGTGCAAAGAGAATAATCTTCACATGAATGTGAAGAAGACAAAGGAGATGATTGTGGACTTCAGAAGGAACAAACACACCCATGCCCCACTGAAAATAGGTGGGTCTGCAGTGGAAGTGGTCTCCAGCTACAAATACTTGGGTGTACACATGAATGATAACCTCAGCTGGAGCAACAACACCACCAGCCTGATCAAGAAAGGTCATCAGAGACTCTACTTCCTCAGACGGCTGAGACGAGCTGGTCTGAGCAGCCCAGTCCTCACCTCCTTCTACAGGTGTGCAGTGGAGAGCATCCTGTGCTCCAGCATCAACGTGTGGCATGGAGGCTGCACAGTTGAAGAGAGGAAAGCTCTGCAGAGAGTGGTGAAGGCTGCACAGAAGTCTGTTGGAGTCAGTCTCCCCACAATCACAGACATTTATACCTCCAGATGCAGGAAAAGAGCCACCTGCATCATGAAAGACCTCACTCATCCAGCACACTCACTCTTTGCCCCACTCCCCTCAGGACGGAGGTTGAGGAGCATCAAGTGTAGAACCACTAGACTGAGGAACAGCTTCTACCCTGAGGCTGTTAGACTCATGAATAAATAAAAATAAAATAAACACTGCAAAATATCACATCATACTGATGCTGATCTGTTTTCTTGTTGCTGTGTTCATCTGTGTTCATCTGTGACCATCTGCTCATACAAACTCATGTTCGTGCTGCTGTTTATTCCCACTATATTAGGCTTAGTGTATTACTAGTTGATGTTTTTCTTAGTTAGTTCTAGATGTTATTACTGTTTTTCTCTTTCATTTGTTGTTGGATGTAACTGGGACCTCGTGTACATAATCTCGTTTTCATCACATGTACCACATGCGGTGCAAATGACAATAAAGACTCTCTGACTCTGACTCTGACTCTGATTATTGCACATCTTGGTGAGCTGGCTTCCCAGTTACGCCGGTACTTCCCTGAATCTGATGGATCAGATAGTTGGATACGGCCGTTCAGCTCTATGCCCGAAGCTTTACCAACAGCAGAACAGGAGAGTCTCATTGAAATAGCAACAGATGGATCCCTAAAAGTTGAATTCAACCAGAAGCCACTGCCTGATTTCTGGATCGGACTGGCCACAGAACAGCCTGAGTTAGCCAAACGTGCTGTAAAGACTTTGATGCCCTTTGCTACAACATACTTGTGTGAAAGTGGATTCTCAGCTCTGACAAATATGAAAACAAAATACAGAGCAAGACTTTGTGTTGAAAACGATTTAAGACTCAGACTGTCTCAAATTAAACCAAACATTGCAGAGTTGTGCGCATCTTTCCAAGCACATCCTTCTCATTAAAGCTGTGGTGAGTTTAACTAAATACACTGTTGAATAACTTCGTTATCCCACCATAAAAATATTTAGCAAATTATTCATTCTACACAGGCTAAATTTTTGGATAATTCATAGATTATAAAATAAATGTGTTGCTTAGTAATACTAACATTTACTAATAAACATCATTTGGTGGTAAATAACAGTTGCATATTATTTTTATTTGATGGGTGCAGTGTTTACAAACACATTTTAAAGGCCGTGTAATTAGGGGGTACTTGGCTTGAGGTCAGATGTCTGAAGGGGTACAGAACTGAAAAAAGTTTGGGAACCACTGCTCTAAGGGAAAAGGTCACACTTTAAAATAACATCACATACAAATAAGCAAGTCATAAGTAGTTTACGTCTGCCAAAGCTTTATGTGTTTTATTTCCCCAACACTCCTCCCTTTGATTCTAAAATCATGCATTTTAAAAGCATTTAAAGTAGAGAAATAAAACTTTTCAAAATAACATTTGCTGAATTATAAGCATACTTTGTATTCTAACTGTAACTGTTGCTGTCAATCAAGATGTTGACCATGGCTCAGCAGGCGACTGGGAAACGGTAATTTCTTTGACCTGTTACTCAACAGGTGACCGGAACTTGATTCCCTCCTTTGCAGGTGTTTTGGGTTGCCCCTCGGTGGGTGAAACTGCAGTGAAGTGTTTGCAGTGGCTGGCGTGGATCCAGGTGGCTCTTCCAGCGACCTCCACAGCCATGTGGTTCATGAGCAGGACTTGGAATGGGCCCAACCAACGTTTGGACTTCCAATGTTTTCTCCTCAGCTCCTTCACAAGGACCCAATCCCCAGGGTTCAGCTCGTGCAGTGGTTGTGTGGCTGGGCTTGGCAGTGCCGCCTTCACCGTTTGGTGGTTCTGTAACAACAGTTTAGAGAGATTTAGACAAGAATCAATCATTTCATGTTCCATTAAATGTGTTGGAAGAGATTACTTGGTTTAAGTTTCAGCTCCTGTTTGTGCTGGCCTCCAAAACAGAATTTCAAAAGGACTCAAATTACACTTAGCTCTCCTCCATGCACATTAGAGCCAAAGGCAATGCCTTGATCCATGGGAGACGAGTCAGAATCAACAGCATGAGAATGTGTTGCACATTTTAATTACTGCAGGAGCTTATTTATATAGCGCTTTCAGGCGTGTGTAGTGTCTCATGCCAACATAGGAGCAACGTGTCTGTGCAGCAATGTCAGGTCTAACATTGTCCATGATGTAGCTACACAGGAGTCGTTCCCATAGTGATGCTTCATTTCCAAAGTCCCCTGTAGGACGCTCGAGGCCAGAGTGTTTGTTAAAGGCCTCCTCCAACCGATGAAGAAAATCATTCACACCTTCATCTGGGCGTTGTGTGATTGTTTTGAGAGCATTCGTGTCCATCTTTTGTGGAAACTTCTTCTTTATGCCCTCTCCCAAGGATGTTACAGCCATTGCACAGTTTGCATTGTTTGTGTGATTGTAGGAAATATGGCTGAGACGGAGATGTGGATCAGGTAAGGGGCCCACGTCAGGCATGTCAGCTTTTATCTTTTCGCAAGGACTCTGCGAATTTTAGCACCTGTCGGTCTCATCTCTCTGCAGAACGCCTGAAACTCAGTCACAAACTTTGATCCGTCCGCTTCTGGGTCAGGTAAGAGGTCTGCAGCATTTTTGACGTCATCACTTGTCCATTGTCGATACACTAATGCTGGACCCTCTGCTCCCATGACCTCAATTATTGGAGCTGTGACATCAGGCTGTTCTTTAGCCTGATCGAGTGAACGGAGATCATAGGGGTGAGTCACGGCAGATGAGGATGATGATGGTGTGAATGGAAGCGAGGATGGAGAAATACAGGTAGGAGCAGTGGTAGAAAATGATGTGCTCTGAAATGGGTCTGAGGAGGGAGGAGGGGCAGAAGGTCCTGCATTCGGATCACATCTTACTGGAGGAGAGGAGTCCAGGTCTGGATCAGACAGGGCCAGTGCCTGTAATTCTCTGTGTAGATACAAAGAAGAAGAGAGAGAGGTGAAAGACCACTGTTTGTGTACGGAGGTGGGACATTTGAAAGTTCATTTTTCTTTGTTTGCACAAAGGCATTGTCTGTTCGACCAGCAATCACTCCACTCAAATCCATTCCTCCTCCTACTTCCCGTAACATTATCTTTCTTTCACGTCTTCCTGCTTCAGCCTTCCATTGACTTAAACATTTTCTGTTCAATTTATATGTATCATAATGTTTAACGGAAACCTTTTTCTTTTTACATTTCTCAGACCATTCTTGTTCAATACTTTCTGATACCTTCTGTAATTGTTTCATACTTAAACTCCCCCCTTCAGGTAAACCATGGTTTTTTATCCAATTATTAACACATTTTAAACTGTCAGGGCCAAATTTGTTTACCATATCGATGTAGACTGGACTGTCAGGAGGCAAATCAGAAACTTTGCTGGGTCCGGACCCCATTGCAGTAAGAGCGTCCTGTTACTGGTTTCTTCCTTAAAAGTGTAAGAATACTCAGAACCACTTTTAACCTTGCTACTTTTTAGTTTACCTAGTGTTAAAAGTAACAAAAAACATTATACTTCCATTAAAGTGTGAAGATGTGAACACTGACCTGTTCTGATTTTCTTCCCCACAGAAAACTGTACATCGATAGTAATTATTTATTTTAAAGAAAATTAAACTCAACCTCACCAGATTATGTAGAACTAGTCCGAGTGACTGGTTCTCCGTATCCGTATGGTTCTGTCAATGTAGGAGGAACAAATCCAGGTTCCCCCTGTTCGGAGGACTGAAAATCAGCCGTGGCCTTTTGGACCTGGTTCTGTCCTCCAACGCTGATTCGAAAGCACAGGATCCTGTGCCGACAACGCCAAACTGTCGTGGAATTTTAACAAAACAGTGAGATGAGTTGAATGCAAAATGAAGGAAAAGATCCATCTTTTACTATTTTATTCGAAGGCAATTAAAAACATGCGTTCGAAGGCTCTTGCTTTATGCAAAGAGCCTCGATCAAAAGGCACAGCACAATTTATACAGTCAAACAAGCCTACGTGGTCACTAATCTTAGAACTCTGGACTTTTAAGATAGGTATCTTCTGGTGTCAGCTGCCATGTTGCACAAGTGGGTCGTTTCCTCTTAGTAGAGACAAGTGGACATGATGTAATACATTCAAACATACGTTTAGAAGATGTTTTAACAGATAAGAAAACAGTGACCATTGTTCTTCACAAGATGCTCTAAGGGAAAAGGTCACACTTTAAAATAACATCACATACAAATAAGCAAGTCATAAGTAGTTTACGTCTGCCAAAGCTTTATGTATTTTATTTCCCCAACAACGGCTACAGCTGGTCCAGAATGCTGCAGCCCGATTCTTAACTGGTACAGGCCATAGAGAGCACATTACACCAGTTTTGGCCTCCCTGCACTGGATACCCATTCACCTTCGGATCCAGTTTAAAATACTCATGTATGTTTTTAAATCTCTGAACAGTTCCGCTCCACCTTATCTCACTGACCTTCTGCAGCCATATGTCCCACTGCGCTCTCTGAGGTCAGCAGACCAGATGCTTCTCTCAGTCCCAGATACTCGCCGGAAGCTCAGAGGTGACAGGGCCTTCTCAGTTGCAGGTCCAAGACTGTGGAATGATTTGCCACTGAGTGTCAGGCAGGCTCCCTCATTCACAGTATTTAAGTCACGCTTGAAAACCCACTTCTATTCTCTCGCCTTTAACACAATGCGATTTATTTTGATCCTCTCTGTAATATACATTGTTCGCCATTTTAGTTAGTTTCTGTTGCTATTTCTATCTATGTTTTATTTTTTGTTTTCCTGTCTGCTTTGTTTGTTTGTTTCTATTGTACAGCACTTTGGCTGGCCTTGTGTCTGTTTAAGTGCTCTATAAATAAAGTGGTATGGTATGGTATGGTATAGCTCTGCCAGCAGCTGGATTAGCAAAACACACCAACAGCTGGTTTGTTTTTTTCCAACTGACAGTTTTTTCAGTGTAAGCATGCAGGGCCCTAACAGGGCAGAGTGCATTCAGCCTCCTTTGTCCCTCTGTTAGTACAGGGGGAGGAGGAAACGTTGACAGTTCAAAGTCCAGACTTCTGGGATTTAGAGTTGGAACCTTAGGAACATATGCAGGGTTTGGATGCAAGGTGACCTTTGACCCGTCAGGGGCAAACCTGGTACACATTGGGTGCACAGATAAAGCGTGGAGGTCACCCACACATTTAGCTGAGCAAAGAGCTAAGAGCAGAGCAGTTTTCTAAGATAACAAATCTATCTTAATGCTGACAATAGGCTCAAATGGAGGCTCACACAGAGCGTCCAGGACTAACTAGAGGTCCCAATCAGGGGCCAGAGTCCTCCTGGGGGGCCTTTTTCTCAGTACGCCCCTCATGAAACGTATCATGAGAGGGTGGGCATTGGGTATTTTATCTCCCCAGCCTTCATGGCACGCTGAGATGGCTGACAGGAAGACCTTAAAGGTGCTATGTGTAACTTTCTGTAGAGTGCAGAACTTAGAAAAATTTTCAACAGGCAAAGCATTCTGATCCCTCCCGGCTCTGAGGGGGAGGCTCTGCTGAGATTCAAATTCAAGCTCTGTTTTTATTGGCTGATTCAAATTCAAGCTCTGTTTTTAATTGGCTGGTTACAAACTCTGTTTTTATTGGCTGTCATTGTCCTGGTCACTCTGTGTTTTTAGTGTTTTTATAAATGCTGATAGAGAAGCAAGGGGACTATAGTTTTTTTCAGAGATTACTTTGTCTAACATCAGTTTGTCAGTAGATAGTGACAGAGTGAAGAAATATGTTAAAAATATATTGTTTGAAAAGTTACAGACTACATTACAATCTTACATACCCCAGCTTTAATCAGAGAGTCGGAGTCAGAGAATCTTTATTGTCATTTGCACCTCATGTGGTACATGTGATGAAACGAGATTATGTACACAGGGTCCCAGTTACATTCAACAACAAAATGTAAGAGAAAAACAGTAATAACATCTAGGATTGACTAAGAAAAACATCAACTAGAAATACACTAAGCACTAATGTAATAGAAAAACAAAATCATTACAAACAGACAGCCGCACGAACATGAATCTATATGAGCAAATGGTCACAGATGAACACAGCAACAAGAAAACAGATCAGCATCAGCATGATGTGATATTTTGCAGTGATTATTCTTATTATTTATTTATTCATGAGTCTAACAGCCTCAGGGTAGAAGCTGTTCCTCAGTTTAGTGGTTCTACACTTAATGCAAAACATTATTCAAAACTATTCAAAACAGTGCAGCAAGGATCTTGTTGAGAGTTCGTAAATTTGAACATATTACGCCCATTCTCCATAACCTTCATTGGCTTCCTGTCGCCTACAGAATTCAGTACAAAACTGCTCTCATTACACATCAATGCTTACATGGAGCTTCACCAGATTATCTGAAGGATATTCTTATTCCATACTCATCCACCCGGTCGCTGCGGTCACAGAACAGTAATCTCCTTCACATTCCGAGAACCAAATTAAGGACCATGGGAGACCGGGCTTTCAGTGTGGCTGCCCCCCGCCTGTGGAACTCTCTTCCTGACTGTCTGAGAGCCCCACAGTCTGTGGTTGACTTTAAGAGCGGCTTGAAGACCTTTCTTTTCAACCGAGCATACTCTACCTCCTCATGATTCTACTTTTGATCTTAGTTGATACTGTTATTGATTTTACTTGTTTTATTACTTGTTTTATTGACATTTAATTCTGTTGCACTTTGTAGCACTTTGAGATTTTCATTAATGAAAAGTGCGTTATAAATTGAATTCATTATTATTATTATTATTATTAATGCTCCTCAACCTCCTTCCTGAGGGGAGTGGGGCAAAAAGTGTGTGTGCAGGGTGAGTGGGGTCTTTCATGATACTGTACAGGGGGCCTTCTTCCTACATCTGGAGGTGTAAATGTCTGTGATAGTGGGGAGACTGACTCCGACAGACCTCTGTGCAGCCTTCACCACTTTCTGTAGAGCTTTTCTTACTGCAGCTGTGCAGCCTCCATGCCACACGTTGATGCTGGAGCACAGGATGCTCTCCACTGCACACCTGTAGAAGGAAGCGAGGACCGGGCTACTTAATGGTGGAGAAGGAGCGGCCCTTCTCCAGCAGGTCTAGTAGAAAAGTGAGAAGCTGGACCAAGTCACAGGAATATGAGATAATATTCCTCTCTGGACACCAGGTCTCAAAAACACGCCATTTACGAGCGTAGAGAGTCTGAGTTGACTGGGCTCTCGTTCCCTGTATTGTGTTTATAACATTACCGGGGAGGCCGGAGGCCATCAGCCGGTTCCTCTCAGCGGCCAGGCCCAGAGAAGCCATAATTCTGGACGTGGGTGAAGGAGCTGCCCGTGGGCCTGAGTCAGTAGGTCCCGGGGGGGGCAGCTGCCATGGTGAGATCACTTCTGGGAACCATAGTTTGTGTGGCCACCTGGGAGCTATAAGTATCAGGGAGAGTGTCACTTCCACCTCTTCTTTACAGCATTAATGAGTTCGTTGAACTGCTAGTGTGTAGTCAGTTTTAATGGAAATCTTCTTATTACACTTCACTTTCGTTGTCACTGACACCAACACTACCTTCGAACTCGCTGGCTGACCCTTCCTTCTGAGGTAGAAATGAGAGTAATAAAGAACTTCTTAAACTTAAATTACTTTTGTACAGTTACTTGCCAATATCATGACTTCATAGCACGTAAATCTTCTTTCTTTGGTTACCTAGCAACATGCTGGAAAGCACTTCCTACTTTTGCCTTTCAAAATAAGAGTCATAATAACAAAAGAATGTGCATAACACAAAATAAAACATGTAAACTAAAACTATGGCAGTAAAACTCCCACCAAATCACTAACCTATTGTGATTTCACTTCAAACATATAACATTACAATAAAATATATTTACATTTTAGCATTTACTCTGCTTCTAGTAACAACACAGTTTTATGAACTGGTCTATCAAGATACACTGGGTTGACAGTCCTTTTTCCATCCTTATCCAAGGTTGAGTCATTCATCAACAGCTTCACCTTCCTGATCCTTCCATCTGCGCTTAGGTATACCTCTGTTACTCTTGCTAGTTTCCACTTGTTCCTTGGAGAATTGTCTTCTTGAAGAATAACAATGTCGTTTACCTTTGCATTCCTTTTGTTTCTTTGCCAGATTTGTCTCTGTTGAAGATTAAGAAGATATTCTTTCTTCCACCTTGTCCAGAATTCATTGGATAAAAATTGAACCTGGCGCCACCTCTTTCTCAGGTACAAATCCTGGCTCACAAATTCACCAGGAGGGGGCAGAATAACACTGGACTTCATCAAGAGAACATGATTTGGTGTAAGAGGCTCAGAACTTGGATCACTTAGGTTTTCTACCATTAGCGGCCTGCTGTTCACAATAGCCATCACCTTACAGAAACGTTCTGAGGGAAGAACTATCAAGTCTCTTAGAAGTTTTATCCAGAATAGCAGTTAAGACACTTCTAATGGTCCTAATTTGCCTCTCCCAAACACCTCCCATATGGCTTGAGGAGGGAGTGTTTAGAACAAACTCACATCCATATTGTTTCAACTGTTCCTTGTCACAGTCCTTCAGCGCATTCAAAAACTCTCCTTTAGCACCTACAAAATTAGTCCCTTGGTCACACCTGATTTGTCTTACATGTCCACGAATAGAAATAAAACAACGCAATGCATTAATAAAAGCATCAGTAGTAAGGTCATCTAACATTTCAATATGTATTGCCCTGGAACACATGTAAATAAAAGACCATACCTTTTGAGTTCTTTTCTACCTTCTTTTACATAAAAAGGTCCAAAACAGTCAACACCACAGTAAGAGAATGGGGTGTTGTTTCCATTCTGTCCTCTGGTAGATCTGACATCTGTTGATCGTGGGTATGCCTCCTATACTTTCTGCAGGTTGTGCACTTGTAGATGTGTGAAGCAACTGCACTGCTGCATCCTGTGATCCACAGTCCATTAGAACGTAGCTCGTTGACAGTAATTCCTCTTCCTTGATGCTGCACCTTTTCATGGTAGTGTTTAATCAGTAAAGACGACACATGACTTGCTTTAGGGATAATGGCAGGATGTTTGACAGATGGGTGCAGACTTGCTCTTGTTCAACGTCCTCCCCTCTGAGTACTCCTTGCTCATCAACAAACGGGTTTAAGCTATACAGCCTGTGTGTCTTATCCTTGAGTTGAATGTCCTTTCCTTGGGTTAAGTCCTTGATTTCCTTGCTGAAGGTGTTTTCTTGTGCAAGTTTTATTATGAATAGTTCTGCTTCTCGTCTGTCCTCAACACAGGTGTTTTCACCTTTTGTTTGTGTGTCTCCTTTAAAATCCTTTACAAATTTCCTTAGACGAGCAATAGCTTTAACAGCTCTTCTCCAGTCTGAAAATTTGTTGAGACGATCAAGTATTGTTCTCCTTTCTTGTACTTCTGTTTTGAGCGCATGTACTGTTTTCAGCTCTGGGTCATTAGGAATAACTTCAATAATCTTGTCAGTTTCAATGGGTAGCTCACTTTGCCACAAAAACTCTGGTCCTATAAGCCAGTTAGATTTGAGTAGCTGTTGGACACTTAGTCCTCTTGATGCATGGTCTGCAGGATTATTCTCAGATGGTACATGATGCCACTGATGTGGTTTTGTAAGTGACTTTATTGTTTGAATCCTATTTGCCACAAACGCATGAAATCTTTTGGCATCATTAGTCACATATCCTAACACCACTTTGGAATCTGTCCAGAAATGTTCTTGAAGATTGCTGATCTCCAGCTCACCTTTTAGCATTACACTTGTTCTTGTTGCAACTACTGCAGCTGTCAACTCAAGTCGGACAGTTGTGACTTTGGTTGGTGCAACGCGTGCCTTTCCCATTACTAGTGCACAATGAACATCCCCTTTGGATGTGACTGTTCTTAAATAACTACATTGTCCATAGCCTGTCACACTAGCATCTGAAAAATGGTGTAACTCACGCTGTGTGATGTCCAAGTTTTCAGGTAGCATGCATCTTTGGATTCTCACCTTTGACAAATTTTGAAGATCTAGAATCCAGGATTTCCAGAGCTGATCCAAAAGAGGCTCGTCCCATCCGACATTCCCCTGACATAACTGTTGCAGGATTTGTTTTCCTTTTAGGATGAAGGGTGCCACAAATCCCAGTGGATCATACACTGACGTCACTGTGCATAGGATTCCTCATCTTGTCATTGGATGTTTTTTGACTGTTATTCTGAATTGAAACTCATCAGAAGAAATACACCACTGAACACCAAGTGCTCTTTCCATCAGTGGCTCTCCAAGCGCTAGATCAAAATCTTTAACACTGTCAGCACACTCCTCTCTGGGCAGCAACTTTAACACATTACCACTGTTTGATACGAACTTGTGTAATCTTAGTTTCCCTGTGTTACACAGCTCTCTTGCTTCCTTGACTAGTTTTATTGCATCTGCGTCTGATGTAACACTTACAAGTCCATCATCTACGTAAAAGTTTTTTTGAATGAACTTCACTGTGGTTGGAGAGGACTTTCCCTCACCTTGTGCAGCTATATGTTTTAAACCAAAATTGGCGCAACAGGTGAAGAAGCTACACCAAACAGGTGAACCTTCATGTGAAAGACTGAGGGGAGAACACTTATATTACCATGCTCCCACCATAGAAAGCGTAAATAATCCTGGTCTTGGGATGTTACATGGAACTGGTGAAACATGCGTTCCATGTCACACATTACAGCCACTGAGCCCTTCCTGAACCTACAGAGTACTCCCACCAAAGCGTTTGTTAGGTCAGGCCCTGTAAGCAGGTGTTCATTTAGCGAAGTGTCTTGATATTGTGCAGAGCAGTCAAAGACTACACGGATCTTGCCGGGCTTTTGATGGTGGTATACCCCATGGTGGGGAATATACCAAGCAGGGGTATTACAGAGTTCCTTCTCCGGTACTTTCTCTGCGTCATTGCATGCAATAATGTCCTCCATGAACTTTACATAGTCTGAGTAGTACTTTTGATCCCTTGTGAATCTGTGTTTGAGACTGCTTAAGCGTTGCATAGCACTTGACATGTTATTGGGAAGATTTGGTCTGTCACTTTTGAAAGGCAGGGGCATTTCATAATGTACAGCTTTTGTTTGATTCCTTCTTGTAGCTTTCTTATGAAGCAGACATCTTCTTGTGAAATGCTCGTCTCTTCCACGGCTCGCTCTATAAAATCTGATTCAAGTGCTTTGATTACATCTGGACCTGTTACTTCTTTTATTTGTGTCTTGCAGATATAATGAACTTTATTCTTTAGCTTTGTGGTTGGCTCAGTCTCTGGTATTACTTGCTTTACAGTGATGCGATGACTTACTCCAATTACGTCGCTGCCTGCTTCACATGAGTCACAGTAACTTATGATGCTCAAGCCCAAATCTGTTTTCTGGGCATAAGGCTGGCTTCCTTCACCACATATGACTTCTCTGGGCATTAAGGCTTGTGTGCAGTTGTAGCCTAGTAGGAGTCCTATCTCACAGTCCAATGGTGGAGCAATGTGTCCAGTGAGATGCTCCAAATGTGGCCATGACCTTGTTGTGTCTGAAGTAGGAATATGGCTACGATTGGCAGGTATAAAATCATGTGTGTAGGCAACTGGCACAGTGAGTTTCTTTTCAGAAAACAATCCTCTTATTTGCAGAGCTTCAAGTTTTGTACATGGTACTGTTGTTTTCTTGGATGACATTGTAGACAATTTGAGTTGGGTTTTGGCTGTGTCCAGATTGTTCGCTACTTCATCGAGAATAAAGGACGAATCACTCTGTGTGTCCAGTAGAGCGTAGGTAAGTATTTCTTTGCTTGGCTCATTTTGTGTGGATACATAGACAGGTACTATTGCAGATGTCTGTGTGTTTCTACTTTCATGAGTCACTCTGTTAGACGTATTTCGTTAACTGTGTCTTGTGACTGTTACCTGTTGCTGAGTTTCCTTCCGTTCAGCTACTTCTTGTTCTTTAGGTTGTTCTTTCTTTGTCTCGTGTTTTTGTCTTTCTTCATGCAGACATGTGGGATGTTGTCTTGAGCATGTGTTGCATGTCATCCGACTGGTGCAGTTCTTGGAGAAGTGACCACTATTTAGACAGCCAAAACATAGTTTTTCACCTTGAATAAACTTGACTCTCTCAGTAACTGGTTTTTCAGTGAACTTACGACATTTGTGTAAGCTATGTCCTACTCTTTTACAATACACACAAGAGATCATGCTTCTTTCTGTAGAGTTAGTTGTAAATATTTTCGCTGTATCTTGCTTCTTATGAATGAGTGTAAGTTGAGGTTTTGTCTTTGGTTTGTCAAAATCACTTTGTCTTATAGCTTGAAATGATGTAATGGGATTACATGCAATACTTGCCTCCACTGACAGGAATGTTACAAAGTAACTGAAACGTGGGAACTGTTTGTGCTCCAGCTGGTACACTGTAGCCTTCCGGTTCCATCTGTTGCTTAACCAGTCTGGCAGTTTAGCAGCAAGTCTTTGATTCTCTATTCCATCATTGAGGATGTTCAGATTATCATTGGTAGCCATTGCAGATTGGCAGCTTTGTAAGAAATCCACAAACTTTCTTAATTCTGCACTGTCTTTACCTTGGAGCTTTGGCCATGTATGCAGCTTGTCCCTGAAGGCCTTAGCAATGACAAAAGGCTCTCCATAACGTTCATTGAGCATATTCCATGCTGCCATATAGGAGTCTTCAGAGCCAATCAGAAAATAGCCATCTAAGGCTTCTTTAACACATCCACCTACATACTTCTGTAGGAAAAATATCTTTTCTGCTGTGGGAATGTTCTTTCTCTCTATTAGAGTCTGAAAAGATGCTCTCCAATATTTAAACTTAAGTGGATCCCCACAAAATACTGAGGGCTCTGGAATCGGTAGCCTATTAGCTGACATGGCTTCTGCTAAAACCTTTACAAGCTCACCTGTGCTCTCGTGAATGACATTTAGCTGTTGTGGTGGTTGTGTGGGTTGATTAGCAGTGTCTTTGAACTCAGTTACCTGTATGTTTGCAGGATTCGGACTGATGCTTTCTTGCTTCACTGAAAAGTAGTCTTCTTCATAAACTTGTAATTTTGCCTTTGTTGCATTGAGTTTTTTCAGAATTTCCAGTCTTTCCATTTCCTTTTTTAAGTCCTCGACTGACTTTCTCCTTGCAGCACTATTTTCTTGTTGTCTCTTTATCACAGCTGCCTTCTCCTTTTCTCTTTTTAACTTGCGTTCAGTTTCCTCTCGTTCCTCTAGATGGCGTTGTGACATTGCAGCAGCTTCTTGTTCTGCGATTATGCATTTATTTTCTTGTTTGCATTTTTCCTCTAAATTTATCTTGTTCAACCATTATCTTAAGCACAGCCTTTGTGGCTTCATACTCTGCCATAGCTTCTTGTCTTTTGGTGGAGGAGCCATTAGAAATAACTGTACTAGCCTTAAACGGACTATGAACTGAGACAGTATCTGAGCTAGAAGATGTAAATACAGAACTAGCATCAGGCCAAACAATCTCCTCCTTATTTATTCCCTCAACATAACATTGGATGTTTTGGAAAACTACCTTAGTCACTGATATGCCTTTGTCTAACTTGGAACACACATCATGGGGTGGTCCATCCATTGCTCTGTATTGATCATAAATATCTTTAAGAGTTGCTAGTTCTCTTTGCACAATGTCCATATGACCTTACCATACCATACCATACCATACCATATTTATTTATAAAGCACTTAAAAATACAGCAGCAGCCGTCCGAAGTGCTGTACAAGAATAAAAACAAGCACAAAACAATAAAAACAATCAATCTCAATCATATAAATATCAGAACATCACAAGTAAAATAATACAACATTAAAACAGAGATGTGAACTCATTCTGGTTTAAAAGCCAATGAAAACATATGTGTTTTTAAACGAGTTTTAAAAACAGATATTGATGGGGCCTGCCTGACCTTCAGTGGCAGCTCGTTCCACAATTTAGGAGCCAGAGCTGAAAATGCTCTGTCTCCTCTGGTCTTATAAAAGGTTTTCGGGACTGCTAAAAGCATCTGGTCAGCGGATCTGAGAGCACGTGATGGCACATAAAGTTGAAGCAGTTCAGACAGATAAGAGGGACTAAAACCGTTCAAAGACTTAAAAACAAACAATAAAACTTTAAAATGGATTCGAAACTGGACAGGAAGCCAATGAAGGGACATTAAAACTGGAGTGATGTGCTCACGTCTGCCTGTACCAGTCAAAAATCGTGCAGCAGCATTTTGTACCAGCTGCAACCGAGAAAGCGAGGCCTTATTTACTCCAATCAGAAGAGAGTTACAATAATCCAGGCGTGAAGTAATAAAAGCGTGGATTACTGTCTCTAAGTGGCGTCTAGAAAGGAGGGGCTTGATTTTTGACAGGCGCCTCAGATGAAAGAACGAGGACTTAACCATGCTGTTGATGTGACAGTCCAGTTTCAGGCAGGGGTCAATTTTCACTCCTAGATTTGTCACAATCGACTTTTCATATGGGGCCAAAGAGGAAAAATCAAAAGTGGTGGGACTGTCAGGAGCACTAGATTTAAAGACCATAACCTCGGTCTTTTTATCATTAAAATGGAGGAAATTAAGCGCCATCCACCCTCTAATGTCACCAAGACAGTCCAGAAGAGACTGCGTGGAGCCATTTTGTTTTACAGGAAAATAGACTTGACAGTCATCCGCATACAAATGAAACTGCACACCATGCTTTCTGAAAATAGAACCGAGTGGCAGAAGGTAAAGTGAGAAGAGAAGAGGACCAAGGATAGATCCCTGGGGTACACCCCAGGGGAGGGCAGCAGATGCAGAGGTAAAATTATCAATCTTCACACTGAAACTTCGATTTGAAAGGTAGGACCTAAACCACTGCAGAGCTGAGCCAGTGATGCCCACCCATTGCTCCAATCTGGCGATAAGAATTTCATGGTCGACTGTGTCAAAAGCAGCTGTTAAATCTAAAAGCACAAGTAAAACACAGTTTCCAGAATCCAGCGATAAAAATATATCATTAAAAACCCTTAAAAGAGCAGATTCAGTGCTATGGTAGGTTTTAAAACCAGACTGGAAGACCTCCAAAATTTTAAATTCATCCAAAAAGTCCTTCAGCTGGGTGTAAACAACTTTTTCCAATATTTTTGAAATAAAAGGTAACTTTGAAATTGGCCTAAAGTTGGACAAAGAGGTAGGATCAAGGCCAGGTTTTTTCAATAATGGCTGAACCACAGCATGTCTAAAATTGCCTGGCACCACGCTAAACATTAAGCTGCTATTGATCAAATTTAGAACAAAAGAGCCAACTGTAGAAAATACCTCCTTAAGAAAACAAGGAGGTACAACATCAAGGGGGGAACCTGATGGTTTCATACTGGTGACAATTTTCTCTAGGTAGGAGAGAGAAATAGGCTCCAGATGATCAAAAAGTGCAGGACAGGGGACCAGGATGGAAGGGTCATGGGAAGGAAAAGAAATACAAGCCCTCGTGTTCGTAACCTTGTCCAAAAAAAATTGAAGGAACTTATCACAAAGTTCTTTAGATGCTTCAATAGGAACCGGTTCATGTGAATTTAGGACCGTGTTGATTGTATCATAAAGAACACGGG